>JANCMC010047263.1:0-23014 GCA_024363005.1 Charaxes varanes | reverse complement strand
AGATAATACACCCAGACTCGAGGTGGGAATCGAACTCACGACCTCGGAGCGAAAGGCACAATCGCTGCCAACTGAGCCATGGGGCCAGTCAATAAAAAAAATAAGAAACTTACACAATTTAGTGTAATTAAAAAAAATACTTATGAACAACTAGCTCTTTCCCGCGACTTCGTGAGCATAAAATTAAACTTTCAAAACCCTTAGACCTCCTTAATTCGGGCCTATCGAAAAATCCTTTCTTAACGGATGTCTACCTAACTGTAAACTTCCTCCTTGCCAAATATCATCATTGTACGTCCCGCTGTTTTCGACATTCTATACGCGGATGTCTACCTAACTGGAAACTACCTCATTTTTTTCTCTCCTGTTTTCGACATTCTATATTTAGAATGTCGAAAACCGAAAAAAAAAAAAGAAAAGATAAATCTTTTCTTTTTATTTTATTTTTTCTTTTTATTTTCTTAAGATCATATTACAGAATGTCACTCAAAACTATGCTTGGACTAATAACTTAAAAATATGACTAATCCTATGGTAACATTCCAAAAAATATATGACCCTTACATGCACTATTTTAAGAACTCTGGGGAAATTAAAACAAATTTAAATTAACAGTAAAATATAAATAAAATACGAGATGTTTGTGTATAGACCTTACCAAAAAAAAAACTATATTACTTTTTAAGCAATAGGAAAAAGAAAAAAAAAGCCAAGGCAAATAATCAGATACTTCATCTTTCTCTGTCGGTTCCTAGTTTTGTAGTGACAAGACCTGTATAAAATAGGAGAATTTGGAGAAACTGTGGAAACACTGAAGAAGAAGAAGAACATCTTACCTGAGTACCATCATTGCCAAACTGTTGGACAAACTTAATCCATTCAGGATAATGACACAACCGCTTACTGACTGCCGACCACATTTCCCTGAAACGCAATAATCAATATATTTTTATATTGTTTTTTTATAATAAGAATTATAAAAAAAAATACTAAAACTATTTAAAAAAAAGAAAACAAATAAGTGGTCTATTCAGGAGTAGATTAGTGACCCCAAAAACAATAGGCATGACGACAAATTTTGAAAAATAGATTTTTAAAGTTCTAAAGTATCTACTATTGCAAAAAAATTTAATGTTTCTGCGGAAATCAACGTTTTTATAACAAAAAAGATTATAAATTTAAGAATTAACATTCGCTCCAAAACACTCGAAGTTGTCATGACGTCACTTTATGTTAACAGTGCTTTCCTCTAAGCGTCATATCGACGTTTTCGCTGCGGCCGTAACAATCGCAGTACTGAAATATCGAATATCTGCATGAACACTATAAAATGTTGCGATCGCTTATTGGAACGCAGTTATAACATACGGTGACGTCATACGCTCTGCTAGGTGTTTTATTTTGATAATTTCATTGATAGGATTGGAGATACATAGTTAAATATAAAAAAAAATATATTTTTGTAACAATAAACAACATACTTGTGATCTTGGACGTGTATTCTGATGAGCTGAGTGAAGGCTTCGGTCACGAAATCTAAGGTTTCCCTCCTTATTCGCAATGCCTCCGCGTAATTTGCCACCTGATAAAAATAAGACAGATCTTTTTAACAAATAAATAATAAATGATTTATTTTTCATCAATAAATCAAAATATAGCCTCGTGTATTTGTATTTTTAAGTATCTTTTTAATACATTTAAGACGTACTTCAAACATAGTGGTTTGGTTCGTTTGTCATCTTTTATATCCGGGTTAACTCAGATAACACGTGCAGTGACTGCTTCGATTTTATTAGTCAAAATTTTAAGATTGTGAGCGCAGATTAATAAGGAGATGAGAATGAAGACGTTAGTTATCAAAAAAATTAAGGAATCAGTTCCTACATAAATGTCTTGTGGCGATGTATAATTATAAAGAGGTGGTAACCTAATCATTGGACGGCATTTGAGTTGATCGCTAGGTTAAGTAGCTCTTGCTACGACCCGGTGAAAGATGGGTGACCCACTCCAACACTACTTTATACTTTGATATCCGAACTCCTCCGTGTTTTGGAAGGCATGTTAAACAGTGAGACTCAATTAATGTCACTGAGTGAAATGTCACTCATAAGTTGTGTCAACTAATAAGTCGTGAGCTTGCCAAGACTCACGATTCACGACTAACATCACTACATCCCTAGTATTTTTTTTTTTGTTATCACCATTTCACAATAATTCAGACACGGTCAGAGCAATTTACTCACAAGCGTTTTCATCATTCAAATAATCCTTTACATTATAATAGGATTTTTAATGAGCTCGCCTTTAATAAAGGTTTTAATTTAGCTACTTTATGAACATTTCTAATCTCAAAACAGTTCACCGGTTTGCGTTCCCCAAAAGCCGGCAATTGCGCTAAGCTAAATGTGTATTTGCCCCGATTCGGTATCCACGTTCCGCATAAGCTGGATTGTGTTCCGACTTGCAGATACGTAATCACTTGCACGTGCTTGCTTTGTTAGCGATACATGGACGTGTTTATGGGGAGAGAATCTAAATTCTGTATAATACATGATAATCATGTGATTGTGTTTGCTCACTGGTGGACATAGTCGTTCATAGACTGTTACAGGTAATTTCCGAACATAACGGGAAGGGAAACCGGTAAAGAAATAATATAATGTAGTAAATTGTAAGTAAACCAATGTTAGAGCGAGACAACGTCCGCTGGGTTCACTAATATGCTTATAGATATTGGATATATATGTATTTGTTTTCTGTGTCGTATTTATTTATTATCTGGATATATTATAGAGTCGATTGAGGTTCAAACCTTGAGTACAGTAAGATATTTCAACGTTCGTCTTCTATATGTATAATGAAAACGAGACATATTTGTAATAAAATATGGTGGGATTTTATGAGACATTACGTTTAATGGTTTGCCCGAGCATATCTCGAGCCCCACTGACACTAGCATTACTTCTCCGCGACGTACAGCGAGATTTAAACCTTAAAACAAATGCGGTCTCACTTGGTACCTAAAGAAAATTAGAGTACATTCACATGTGCCATCTGTGGATTGTATTACTTCCTTTAAAATTTGCTGGTAAATAGTATTTTTACGCATATAAAACCAGTCTTATTGCAGTATATTTACTAAAGCTAAGCTCGTTAAATATAACTTTGAATAACTTGAAAATTGGAACAAGGCAAGTAAAATTAAGTTGAGCAATGTTATAACTTAAATGCTACACATATATAAACAGCGCTGCAAATGCTCTTATTATCCACTACGCTTCGGTTTAAATATTTGCATATATTTGAAGTGGTTAGAAGTAATGAATTAGAGAATTTAATTAGAGGTAGCGCCATGCTTGTAGCCGAATTGGGCCGGCGCGTCCGGGTACCAGTACCTCTTTCTCACGTTAAAAACCATTGTTTATATCGCTTCAAATTATTATTAGAATTACACGACCAATTGTAGTATGTTCTGCTGTGTGTTTTAATGCGTCATTAATTTTGTTTCTTAATACAAATGATTGAAGAATTAAAATCTATCTTCTATCTATTATAACTTTAAGAGCTTTGAATAATCATATAGTCCGCAAATATAAAGATTTGTAGGCGAATTTCTACCAGCCCTCGATCTCTAGTCTAGTTTATTTCTTAACTTTTTCGAAGTTACACATCACAATTATAATGCGTCTTGTCATTTCAGATTTGCTGTTGGATAAAGCCGTGGGATATTTTCGTGTATCAAGAATCTCTTGAGGTCTCTTAATGTTAATGTATTATGTGAAAAAACACAGTGCAAAATCGTTTCCTCCGAAAGACGCACCGTAACTGTTGGTAGACTGGAGTAAAGAAAAAGTGCCTTTTATACGTCAATAGAACTAGAGGAAGTAAGTTTATATTTCATGTTAGTCTACAGGATATATTTAGATTATATGTTATTTTAATAACTGAGTAAATATTATGTACTTTCCTCTGTTGACATTAAAAATATATATTTATATGCTGCAATTTGCTCTTTTACATAGCAAAATTGTAATTTGATTCTCGATGCTATGTTGAAAATACTACCAAGTTATTTACTTTTAATATTTAAACTGAATAAATGAAATATAAGTTGCTATCTTCACGTTTCACGAGCATCAAAAATCCTAGCTAAATACTTTAGCATAATGTTGGTTAAATATTCAAATCTACTAGAATTTTTTGTGTTCCTACATTGTAATTATTAATATTCTGTCCGTACCTGAATATTGTTTGAATCAACGTTCTATACCAGGGTTCGGCAACCTTTTCAGTCGAAAAAGCCAAAAATAACAACATACAAAATTTCAAAGTTTTTTTTAAAGAGTCACTAAAGTCTTTCATGCTAACATTAAATACACAGTAGTCTCATAAAGTTTTTGATAAAAAAAACTTATCTTTTTATTTATAGGGAAAGTAACTTGTTATCCATATATAAATAGTGTTTTATTGAAATTAGAAATATGGTATTAGATATTCACATATTTTCGTATAGAACTAAAGGACCGCATCTTTACATCCCAAGAGCCGCATGTGACTCGCGAACCGAAGGTTACCGACCCCTGTTCTATGCTAATTACCATTTTATGTAATTGCTTAAGATAAATACAGTGCAACCCCGATATAACGAAACTCAAGGCTGAATAATTCTCGTTATGCCGCGTAATTTGTTATAATATTAATTAATAAACCGCGTAATTTCTTTGAGAGGTTAGATTGGACCACGTTTTCTTTTAGTAAGGCAAACATACCTGTCCAAACATGAATAACAGTAATAGTTAAGTAGGAATTATTGACAACAGACGTTACGTAAAGGTTATATGTAGAAAATATTGGGAAATAGAGGTAGGTATATATAGATAGCGATCTATCTATTTTCAGCATTCTTTATTAAATTTGATAAATATATTTCGTAATGTAAAGGTATATTTTGCATTAGCTCTTATGGACAGTACTAGGAGATTTTGAAAAAATCGTTTAATCGAGAAATTCGTTATATGAAGGTTACGCTGTATTATTATTGTGTTATTGATAACTATGATAAAATTGCTCATTGTATTGAAAAAGCTTACATACTATTTCAAGTACAGTTTATATATATTAATAGTTTTTTTAGTTTTTTCGGTATGTGAGGGGGCTTTAGGATTATCTATTTTAGTTTCAACCTACCTCTAATTTGAACCTGAATGCGAAGAATATTTTTTTAATTAGTGCCACGCTTGCAGTCCTTTTGGCGGTAATGCTGTCACGTTATGGTATCGTAGTCGCTTTGCGTTCGGTTTGTGAGAATTCCCGGTGGCCTAAACTCGTCTTTAATGTTCGGCAGGTCTGCGAACGCATCTGCGAGCCTCCTGGTGGCGCAGATGGGCATCAGTAGTCACTAAGGCGACCCGCCTGTCCGTTAGCCCCTTGTAATACATAAGAAAAAACAAAACCTTGCTATATATACTCTAGATTTCGTATTGTGAATGTTATTGGTCTGTCACGTTCTTTCGAGCCGAATATTCCGTTTTATCATATATTTTAATTTATAAATTAGGTGATCTTCTATGTCCTGTTCTCTTTTACCACTTACCGCCTCACGTAATCAATGATTTTTCTAAAAGGTTGTTCCCATGTGTACATTTTGATGACCTCAATACCCATGACGATCTCTTCCATTAACCTGACTCTTTCGTCTGATTTTAATGCCGTTCTCCTTCTGTAGTATGCTGTACGAGTTCCTAAGAATACTAAAATAAAACAATAAGTGTAAGTACAATATAAAGCAGCGGTCGGCAAAGCGAGACCCGCCTTTGTGTCCCGCGGCTATTTTGTAAATAGCAATCTATTTCTTATAAACAAATAATAGTTAGTTAATTACATTACAAGAATATTTGTTACATGTTTACCAAGTAAAATGGATAACTAGACACCTTTTTTCCAATAATTATTATACAAGTGGGGCCCGCCTACATCTATTTTTTTTTCATACGTGGCCTACCGGCATCTAATTTTCTAACGATATCGCCCTTGCCTGCCAAAAGGTTGCTTACCCCTGATATAAGGGATGGACAACTTCGTTCGACCACGATCGACCACTCGTTCCAAAAATATAAATCCTCTACGAATTTACGGACTGCGCAACGTATAACTAACAAAGTGGTCCATGTAAATATTCCTGAATGATTCATACATGATAATCCATTCCGTTGAAATTTTGTTTTCCTGATTTTTTTTGCATTTGTCTGTATCTGTATATAAAATGTGATCGGAAATTTCATACAGAGTATGCAGTCAGTAGAAAACACTAATTTTAATATGGTAGATCTTGGGTCTAATTAAGTTGGTGTTTAAGGTTATACAAAATTATTTGAGCAGTCTTATTGGAGCAGTGGTACTTACTTTGGAATGGCACCACAGCCACGACCATTAAAGCTCCATACAAAGCAGGCATGCCCATCTCTAGATATAGATAGGCAGTTATTAGCTGAAATTAACAATAGTTTTAAATATACACATTTAAATTACCAGTATCACAGGTATAATACTCAAACAACTGCACTATTAAATCAATATCATGCCTAATTATTCTAAAGGACACGTGCATACGTTCACAAACAACACAAAAACACTTTGCTTCGTCATATGCTCTAAGTAAAATAATTTTATTTGGAAGCAATAAACAGACAGTTCAATTCTATTACTTCCATATATGTATATTATTTTATATACATGTGGAAAAGGCACACCAAGGTGAGAGGCTTTCGGCGAGGAATGAAAGGTGGGAGCGAAGGTCGATATGCTCAACCACCCTGACCTTCCGATGTGCCTCAACGCACGTTTCGCTTCGACACCGAAGCATCATCAGGAGATAGACTCTACAAAGGTTGTTCGTAAACTTTACGATTAATGCAAAGTAGTTTAGTTTCTTGCTCTTTTCCATCATATTGTAGCCAACCTTGTTAGTAACATAGCGTACGTTCTAGTACTACATAAAAATAAAAAAGGGGAAGTTATTTGATATCTATTGTGCCATGATTAATGTTCACCTACAACTTTTATCATTATCTATTACACGTCAGAGAAACTTTCCTCTGATTGATAGCGCCCCGACATTGTACGGATTGGCTTTGTGTGGTATTTTTTATTTACTAAGCCATTTTTTTCCCACACCATATGGGTATGCATTATATATAAGTTGTATGTTACGGAAATGTGTTTCTCAACCGATTTCTAATAAAAATGGCCAAAAGCGTGTCGAGACACACTTATATAGAAGGGTTCCGTATCTGATACGCTATAAACGTATTTGTTAAATAACTTCAAAAGTTGTTATCCGATTTCGGTCAGAATAATTTTCCTAATGAGTTTTTAGCATGTTCTATCAACATGGAAAATTTCAAGTCTCTACGTCTAGTTTGGAAATGCTAGAGGGGGCCACCTCACAGGCAGACAGACGGACGTACGGACAGAGCGAAATTATAAGGGTTTCTCGTAGTACTACGGAACCCTAAAAAGGAGGTCTTTCAATTCGACTGTATTTTTTTCTGTAAGGGTTGTTATCTCATAACTGCTGACTGGGTGAACCGATTTTGATGAGTATGTCTTATCTACAACCGAGACAATTTCACTATGAAATCAGTTGCCAGCTTCGGTGTTTCCGAACCGGTACGACTTAGGGACATTCAAGAGAAAAGTATATTAATTTCTGAAAGGCCGGTCATGCATTTGCGAACCTTCTGGTAGTGCAGTTTTCCGTGGGCATCGGTAGCCATTGTTATATAAAAAAAATTCTTGTAACTTTTTTATTTATACACACTAAAAGACCAAAGGCCAGGCGGTTTACCTGATAAAATATCTCAAAAATTTAGTTAGTTCGCTGGCCTTAGTACGCCGCATATTTCTAAACTCACATTTTCATCTCGAGTTCTAAACGCCAGTTCGTGTACACGCCAATCAGTTTGGGAACCATTGTGACGCGGGCTTAAAAGCTTTTGGGGATTTTTTGTTGTGTGGACTCTGTAACGACAAACAACTGAAATAGATTTAGTATGGATGTAATAGAATAAAGGATTTCGGGATGGCAAAAAAGGCTCAGTTTCATCCGTCGCTTCGGGAAACTATTTGGCTTTAAATTTTGGGAATGTTTATATATGTATATACATTCGTATGTGTTTACTTTTTCCATATAAACATTATTTTATTTTATAAACAATGGATAATGTAATTATTTCGCCTGTTTGAGTTAGTTAGATTAGGTTTTAAAATATTTATTTGCAATAAGACATTGTACAATCACTTACTTTAGACTCTGACTGACCCGTTGGCGCAGTGGGAAGTGACCCTGCTTTCCGCTCGGGGGGTCGTGAGTTCGATTTTGGGTGTATTATCCATATGTACGTATTTATATGTTTCTACAAAAAAAATATTTGTGTATCACAGGCGTCTGTTACCTATAACACAGGCATTAAGTTGTCTACCTTAGGAACAGACGTCCGTGTGTCATATAGTCCTAGAATAGCTCGCAGATGGCAGAATTTTCTCCTACTTACTTGACATTTATTGTTATATTTTGGACAATTCACGCAATATCTTTATAATTTATAGCCTATGTGTTATTCTGATTTATAAACTATATTATTGTCAAGTTTTATTAAAATCCATTCAGTAGTTTTTCCGTGAAAGAGCGTCAAACATACACCCATACATCCATGTGTACTAACTTTCGCGTTTATATTATTAGTAGGATATACATAACTCCCTCGTGCATATATCAACCAGAGCATGTCGACTGCTGCTTTTGTTTTGTAACTTTCATTCCTTTTTTAAATGCGGTTTTGAATAGTCTTTCTTTCTTTTTTTAGCAATTTTATTCAATGTTAGAAGGAGAAACTACATAACTTTACGTGAAAAATGATATTTGCCATCTAATCTGGTATATATCCTCATTTCTTTGCTTAATATTATAAATGTTAAAGTAACTCTATCCTTTACGTTATCACGCCTAAGACGCTGAAACAATCTTGATGAATTTCGGTATAGAAATAGATTGGACCTTAAAGAAGGTTACTTTTTGTGAGATAACCGAAAATTCATAGGAATGAAAAGAGGATTAAAAGTTTGTATGAAAGTCGAAGAGAACAACGCGGGTTGAAGCTAGTATACTATACTTTACCAACTAGGGCAGACGGCAAAACACGTCATGCCATAAGAAAATCTGATGTGTAACATAACATCAGCATAAAATAGATAGGTTTTTCCCAGCTCCGACTACTCGTCCATAACAATGTCTGGGTGAACACTTTATTTGAGACCTATTTTCGGTACTCCGTTTTAAGACATAAGGAAAATCTGACTACAAAATATTTGTTATAGGAAATCTATATATATAAAAATGAATCCCAATTTCCCTTGGTCACGGCGTCACACGTGAACGGCTGAACCGATTTTGGTAATATTTTTTTGTTGCGTTCGTTAATGTCAGGAGAAGGTTCTTATGAAAGAAAAAATTAAGAAAGTTGCGCAGAAAATTGACAAATTTAAAAATATTTAACCACCGTATTAAATTATTACTAATGTAACGGGAACGGGGACAGGTATGGGAACCGGAACGGGCACGGGGACGGGTATACTACTGAATACTATAGAATGTAGTAAATAGTAGGTAAATCAACGTTCAGGCATGACCACGTCTTCCGAATCCTCTAGCTTGAAAAAAAAAACACAAAGCGCTCATAAGGAATGACGTCAGAAGTGAAAACTTAAACTGTAAGGGTCTACAGCTCAATTGGTTAGACGCGTCCGGGTACCAGTACCTCTCTCTCACATAAGATCGGCGTGAAGTGGCGACAATGCTGTCACGTCCCAGTGGTCTTAGCCGTTCTTTAAAGGCCGGCAACGCATCTGAACGCAACTTGTCGACACGCGTGTAGCAATCAAGTTAACACAGCACTACCCTAAGGGTCGGGGAGCATACTCCAATGACACTCAGATCGCGCGCGGAGTGTACACATGTATCGCCCCGTTAGAGCTTTACAATTTTAATAGCGCACTATAAAAACAATCGAAACTATCCCATCTTAATTATATGTAAATGTAATTTGTTATAATATATTTTTTTATAAAATACTAGCCCGATTTACTAATTACTACATTATACTATCCTATATTTTCCCCGTTTCCTATCCCTTTCCCGTTCCATAATGGTTGACTATTTTGTCTGCGGCAACAAACATAAAGAAAAAACATACGCGGCGAATTGATAACCTCCTCCTTTTTTAGAAGTCGGTTAAAAATAATAGTTGTTTAGTTTGTTTGTACTCTTTCATTACTTGCTATTGGCTTAATTCACACAGAATTTGAAGTTGAAATCTAAATGAGACGGATTTCTTGGCTTGGCTTCAGAATACTCCATGGATTGACCGTTGGGACATCGAGTCCATTGTACTACAGAGAAAGGAACCAGGGCAGTGCCTGAAACTTGTGACCAAGTGTAGGTTTGAGGGATCCCTTTAACGTGTACACGAACACTCATCTCCAGTGCCGTGTGTTACCCTTCCCTGCCCAACCAGTTCCGGTCTGATCTCTTCTTATTATGATATCCTTCTATTTGTCTTCATCGTGGTGATGGTGATCAATCTTATTTCTTTGACCGTCTCTAAGGTTGCAAATAAATAGTGCTTTACTAAATTACATCCTCCTACATATATTTATTAATTTTATGTGATTTTTAGCGCAGAATTAGCTGTTCAGAAGCAAAAAGAAGAATAAATTTACTTCTACTAGGCAAATTAGAGAATTCTTCAAGGAAACTGCTGGTGTTTTTAACACACGTAGGTATACCCTGGCTGTTCTTTCATCAACTCTTTTCTAGATTTTCAAACTATAATTTCTTTTACTAATGAAGTTTTGAGGAAATATATTATCCCTTTCCTTAACTGCTGTCTACCTAATTAGAGGGATATAACGATGTAATAACAATGTCTTTCACTTTTTATGACAAATTATTTTTTTTCTGATCCATATGTCTTAATAATTAAGGACTACAATACATCCGACTCCGACGTCATACAGATAATGTGTAAAAATAACCGGGACTTGGAAAAACTTGGGAAACAATAATTTAGCGGCTCTTCACGATTCGTCAACGTACGTTTTAGCCAAGCGAGATGGGCTCTACTATAGTGTCTTACTTGCGAAGCACTGCCTTGATACAATGGCTGGTAAAACTTGTTGGTTATCTGGCTATACGCAGACTTCGCTTATAACAAAAACTCATAAAAAGAACGCATGGGCGTTAATCGGATTTGGAAGACCCGGTGAAGCAAAAAAAAAATACTATTAATAAGCTTTTCATTAAGTCAAATAAAGTGAAATTCATAAAATCGGGGAATTAGAAATGAAGAAACTTAAAAAAAAAAGAAACTTAGATGAGACAGGAGCCGATTAACATCAGCCTAACAGTCCATATTTGTTATTATTTATATAACATTGTCTAGAGCTCTAGTAACTCCTAGTTAGGAGAAATAGCTTAAAAACTTGATTCAGTACGAATATATTTCATTGAGCAAAAGTAATCTTTGAGTGACATTTTCATTAAAAAATCAAATTCCGACTCAAGAAAAATAGATTGCAAAAAAATAACTACAAGACATCAAGCCTTTATGAATTAGTCACATGTTAAAATGGTTTCCTCGTTTAAAAACAGTAATGGCGAACTTAATACTTAGCTTTAATTTTATGTTTGAGTCATTCAAACACTTTTTCAATTCATTCATTCATCTTTTTCATTCAATTTTGCGTAATTGAACCAACATCCAAATTTTTGAACACACACGCTTCCACACTTATAATACTAAGTAAAGGTATTTGCGTAAAATGCTTTTTAAAAAAATACCCTCACTTTGCCTTATTTCACTTTGCCTCATCACTGCATTTGCTGAAACGCCGCGCAATCATATTGGCGCGCACCGCTATGGCTCTTCTTTGTCTGTCTATATCGTCCAAAAAACAACGTTAAGACTTAAGACATTTAATTCCCATCAAAAACTATATAGTTCTGTTTAATATTTATAACTACTCAGAAAATCCACCATTAAAAAATTAGTGTAATAAAATAAGAGTTTCTTCCCTATAAGGAGTTTAAAAGTTAACATTTTCAATGCTTTTACTAAATGTTAACGATTTCAATTTCTAGCATCGAAACTTATTGCACGCCTCATAACCCAATGCGTTATGGGTGTGTTCTACTCTCACTTAATCAAAATCGAGGATTTCGTGAACTACAAAGCACTGTATTCCTTTGGCATGGCACATATAGATAACTGTAAATACAAAGATGATGAAAATCATGTTGTTATTTGGAATGAAGTGTATTTATTTTATTTAGTGTAAGAAAAAAACTGAATTAAAAAGTATTTCCTTAGACATCCGGATATCTGTGTGGGTGTGGATTTGACACGATCACCTTTAAAACAATCAACTTATCGCTTTAATCTTTTTTATTGGCTTCGGAATTACGGCACGCTACGCGGCACCTATTGTACCCATTTTTTCAATAAAACGTTTCAACCATTCATTTTCAATGAAACGATACCTCGTTTACTTATGATTAAAAAAAAAACTAAATTTCTACTGGACATACCACCTAGCGGAATATTACCGCACTATTTTAATATTGACCTTTTTCTAAGAGATGGCACTTAACGCCAATGGCGGCCTTTATAACGGATAGCTCGTAATGTTTAGAAAATATGTGGGTTGCAGTTTGAATTTTCCAAACTATTATTGTATATTTGCAACTTTAACGACCATATATCTAGGGTTGTCTGCTACTTTTAGAGTGTAAAGTAACTTTGCTCTCCTATAAATGTGTTATGGTAGTTTTGTCAGACATATATGATTGTCTAAAGTTGCTTACGTTGTTGCCTTTGCTAAAAGTAACAACTAACTGAAATACATAAATTTAATTCCAGTCCCAGAACAAACGTATGAAAAAATCAGCTTCGTTCATAATATTTTTGTTAATTTTTTTGATATTTGATAATTACTCTGCTATTCATAACGGCAAAAGATCCAACAAGTTGGAGATTATATAAATAAGTAAAATCGGATCATAAAACTCTTATATGTATAAAGTAAGGAAGTACAAAGACATTTGTTTGATGCCGTAAAGATTATGTAGCATACGTGATTGATGATAGATATTTTACGCTATTTCTGTGATAATTATTCGGTTTCCAGCCCTGGATAAAATCACAACATGAATTATAAATAACTAGGTGGAGAACTACAATCTTGAATTTAATATAATTTACTTTGCTGTCACTTCGAATCTGCGTATTTACTTTATTACTCTTAAAATTCATTTTAGGCTTATTTTTCTCCAACATTAATTTATCATGTATATTTATGACGAAAATGTAGTCGCTGTAAAAATACTTCAAGGTCTTGGTTATATCGGGTGTATAATTATCATTAAGAGCAGTAAAAAATGAGACTAAAATATGCAACAACATGTGTACCAATAGACTTCTTAGGCATCACGTGATAACGTATAGTATTGTAAAGTGTGAAAAGGGTACATCCATCAGAATTCAAATGAAGCTTTACGAAAAACCGTACGGTGTCTGCTAGTATCGCATGACCAATCTTAATTTTTATAGTACAAAAATCATCAAATCTGCTTTGTTTTGCCGGAAACTCTTTTAAAAAGGAAGAAGAAAGTCTATATCAGCTGGAATATCAGGAGGAAATAGTTTTTTACCCTTTATGGAAGTATATGGGGCTAGGTCACAGGATACATATAAGTATTAATTATTGGTACTACGTTAAAAAGGGAAGATTGAATGATTGCTTACTGGTATTAGCTTGTAGATCATCAGGACTTATATCTGGGAGACTATTGTCCCCATCTTCAGTCTGGTCCAGTAGACACGTCTGATGGAATCTGAGGATACCTGTAATTGTAGATAAATACGTTACATACTTGGTCAGGTTAAATTTCGTTGACTCATAACAAAGTCAAAAAATAATGAAGCAGTGAACACTAAGGCAAAGTTTAAAGATCGACCTTATGAAATCAATACTTCAAATCCGGGTTAGGGGTATCGTTTGAGAATACATATCTAAATTACCTTTATGAGGCTGAAGAAGCCATGAATACAATTTGCCTGCAGCGATGCTAAAGTACAGTACTGGTGATTTTTGTTTATTCACCACTTCCAGGACTTGGTCCAAAGATGCAGGACACCAGGGCTCTGGACGCTCTTTGCCACCGTCCTCAATGAGATTCCTGTTACAAAATATGGACATTCCTTAACTTAAGGAATAAGACGTCAAATTGTTAGCTTTCCTTTTTATCCACATAATTAATGCACGCTTAGACAGCCTCGCTGCTTTTCTTACTGATCCAAATTTAGTATGATTATAGCGCAAAACTAATAATAACTCCGTACAAGGTAAAGTCTTTTTGGAGTAAAAAGATATTTAGCCAAAATAAGTTTAAAAGGCGAATATATTATTAATCCAATAAGATGTTTTTTTACCTTTGTGCTGTATGTAGTTCTAGATTGGCTTGGTTTAAGGCACTTGTCTGTTTGTCCGTGACTGCCTCAAGAGATCGGCAACGAGCACGCTCAGCTACCACAAGCGCTTCATGATGACGTCCAAGTTCTAAAAAAAGTGAATGTCGAATTTTAATAATTATATGATTTCAAAGCTATTTAATCAAATATTCCTATATTGTCCTTGAACTTACCCACAAGTACTCTTTGCAGTGCATGTTGAGTAGATGTATACAACGCAACTGCTTTTTTGTCTTTATGTTTGTCATTTCCAGATTCCAAGACTGTAAGGGCTACTTGGAGCTGGTCTTTGGCTTCTTCTAATTCTCCAGAAGCCCATAGTGCAAATCCAAGTCTATGGCGTACTCTTGCCTAAAAGTAAATAATTATGTATTAGTATTTTATTTCAAATCACTTTTAAAGAGTACGTTAATGCATCGTTATAGGTTTTTTTTAACAGTATTTTTTTAATCTAAAGTTTTGTACAACAATCATCCCTCAATCAATATTAACCATTAAACCCATTCCATCCCATTCAGTGATCCCATTTCAAATCAGAGTTTTATTTACCTATTATGATTTTAAAAGAATTAAGATCTGGTTTTAAGAATTGTAACCAACCTCTTCATCAGCATCAGCGAGACCTTCAGTAGCAGCAAGAGCTTGCCGTAAATACGACACGGCACTTCCACAAGCTCCCATTGCCAGATGCGCACGACCAAGGTCTGCCAAAGCGTTGGCCCTCCCACGAGTATCACCTGGTGATGATAAAATATATATTTATAAATTCCGGAGATTCTTTTTCGGAGTTATATTTAAAACAAATTTCTCATTTTCAAGAAAAAATTGAAGAGAGATGTTCTATTTTGGGAGCCATATACAGTTATTTTCAAATATATAGGAGTAACAAACCTGCTGCAGTGGCGTGTCGAAGACGTGATTCGTGCCACCGAGCTGCTTCAGCGTGTGCACCCAATGCAGCGTGAGCAGCACCCAGACCACCGCACGCTCGAGCCTAAAAATAATTGAAGTTAGGCTAATACTAATTTCATTACCATATTAACTCCAGTAACTGATAGAATCAGGCTTTGTTGTGCGGAAATCAAATTACATTGAATGAAATCGTCGGTTGAGGAGCAGTCCGTGCGTTAACGCAAAGAAAATGGCTGTGTAGCGTTTCGTTTTGGTAGTGTAGCATTCAGGTTACCATATTGCTAACATCATAATAAGTAGTCAATTTATTTTAAAGTGATTGATTAAAAGTCTTTTCTGTAAATAAAGCATCCTTCAAATTTAATTTAAATTCCAGAATTTGCACACTTACCTGTAAATGTGTGACTCCTAGTCTATGCGCTAATTCTAGCTCCGCGCGGTGATGCCTAACTGCTGATGCATGGTCGCCCAAAGCATGATGTGCCAGGCCGAGCGAGTGACACGCTTCAGACTCCATTATCTGATTGTTCAGTTCCTTGGCAATACTCTTTTGATGTTCTAAACAAGAAACAGCCTGCTCCAGATTGTTAAGTGCAATATGTAAAGCTCCCAGTTCTCCATACGCCTGTGCCTTTGCTTCTGGAATACCTAGTTCATGTGATACTACGAGTCGCTTCTCTAGACATACCAGTGCTTGTTGCAGATTACCAACTGACCTAAAATAGACAAGGAAACATTAGTCATCTTAACTGACCGTTATTTTTTCAGTTAAATATTGATCAGCCTATAAAAATTTTCCATTTATCGATTTCATATATTTATTTGCAATAATAAGAAACGTACTTGTGACTTAGACCAAGCCCTCTGTATGCTCTTTCTTGCTCTCTTGTGTTGTCTAATTTCAAGGCAGCAGCTAAGTGTTGCTCGTGATATTTGGCGGCTTCATCAGGGTCCCCGAGTGCATCATAGCAATCACCAAGTGAACCAAGAGCTCTTGCTTTATCTAGCTGACACGTGGGTGTATTGACACGTTCCAAAATTGCTAGTTGCTAAAAGCGGTATATCATTAAATAATACAGTATAATATGGGTAAAATATTCTAAAATTCATGAGGAGATAGTGCTAATACTTAAAAAAGCGTTACAGCTAATCAATATCAAGTAATTCCACTTACTTGTTCTAAGTAACCAATAGCATCTTCGTAGTGGCCCATATTTAATTTGGCAATACCTAAATTTCCGTAAGCCTGAGCTTCGAGCGCACAATCCTGTAGCTCTTGAGCTCTCTCTAATTGCTCCTGAAATACAAAGTTATTAAGATAATCACTTGATATTTAATCCAACATTCAGTATTTTTACGTCATGAATTCTTTGGGTAATCTAAAGAATAAAATATGCCTTAACTTACTCGGTAGCATCGAGCTGCGTGTGAATAATGTCCCAAAGCCATATGGACGGCACCTAGGTGAGAATGCGCTCTCGCTTCTCCGGCTGCATCTCCTGCTTCTTGGCGAAGAGTTAACTCCTAGAAAATATAAAAAATATAAAAAAAAACTGTAGTCCGGGAATAAAGCGGGACGCAAAGCCCTTGCATACAGTGGTCAGACCTCCAGATTGAGGAACCTTCTAATTATACGTGCCGTTTCTAGAAGTAATTCCATTTTTTCTACTCCTGAAACAACTTTCAGTTATCATCTTATAACAAAAAATTATCATCTTATGATTGATTTTTTTCGCAATAAGGCCATTAATTGAAACTTCTATAAGCATGATGATCGATAACGCCGTTTAATAACAGTTATTCTGTTTTAAAGTCAATTCTTTGGTTAACAAGCAGTTTTCACGTGAGGTTGTGTAGTTCCTTTGGAAATAGGTCATACAATCCTCAGAATTTCGTGAAATAATTATTCTTGTTATTCGAAGAAATTGCTCATAAAGTCAATAGCATTTAAATTTTTGCCTAAAACGAATCCGTAGCTTTGACATATCGTTTACCTGCGTATGATGACCTAATGCTGCATCAAGTCTTCTTTGTAATCTTCTTGCTAATCCTAAAGCTCCACACGCAGCAGCTTCCAAAGAACGATCACGAGCCTATAAGAATATCGAAAAAATTAAAATCAAAGAAGAATCTAACAATTCCAACAAGTAAAGTTTGTGATAAAGAAATGTTTTTTTTTTAATATTTTTTATTATCTCAATACTTATTTTTAACGTGTGATAATAATATAATATTTACTTGTCTTGCAAATCCAAGTTGTCTCTGATACATCTTCACTGCTTCCTCCACGTCTCCCATTTTGATCAGAACGTCCCCGATATTACCAAGCGCTCTAAACTTTCCTTGTAAATGTTGAGTCATATGGGCTATAGCCAAGAAATACTTCTGGCATTCTAAAGCTGTTTCTAGGTTGCCTAAGGCTAGGTGGGCTAGGCCAAGATTGCAATATGCGCGACCCATATTCATTTTATCTTGGAGATCCTTAGCTAGTGATAAGTCTTGGTCATAATATCTGCAAAGGAATAATCAAAACGGCAAATGGTTTAATTGTTTCTCATAATTTATATTATTATGTATGTATATATTTGCGTCTTGTTTTTGCACCAACCCATAATGGTTTCCAAAAATCCTGTCAGACCTATGGTTGTCTGTAAGCGATCGCTTTAAGCGATAAGGCCGCCCTGGCGCATTTTATACATCTGTTTTATTATTTGTTATTGTATTGATACTGTTTTCTGTGTGTGCAATAATGTATAAAGTAAAGTAAAGTACTATTATTATCATCACTATTGTCTTTAGGGCAAATATAACTACATATAACATGTTGTTTTTTTTTATATTAAGTCAAAGTAAATCGAAAAAGTAATAAATATAGAGTAAAAAACAATTCTAAGAAAGTAGTTAGTAGTTTCTTAGAAATGTAGTGGCTACAAAGACCAAAATATCCACTCAAATAATTACCTGACGGCTTCTTTGTAATTTCCTAAACAATAGTGGGCGTATCCTAAAAAGTGGCAAGCTTTCGCTTCTGCAATGACGTCTCCAAGCTCCTGTGAGAGCATCAGATGTTGCTCATAATATGGTACGGCTTGAGCGAATTCTCCCCTTGAGGAAAGACAGTTTCCTAAGTTAAGGAGAGCACACGCTTCGCCGGCTGCATCTTTCAGTTCACGAGCAATACCTGTAGTAAGGATTATAAAGTTATCATAAAGATAATATTATGTATGGTTATTAACCGAAGAGTAGAAATACAGACTCGAGGCTAGCCAAGGAACCATGAAACGCATGGATAATAGGTTTTAAAAGAACTGATTGAATTCGCAACACCGGATGTGGGGCAAAAGTCAGTAAAGCTGAAGTGGGAATAGATTGTCATGTGGTGTATGGCCACTATAACCTATTTGGTGACGAAATAAAAATAGATTGATTTGTAACATTGTCAATTACAAAAATTGAATTCAGGAATTTTTTCTGGTCTATAATGATACATGATGTAATTTGCGGATAACTATTAAATATTGTAGAAGGGACTGCTTTTATTTATTAAATCCCAAAGGCTTTTTCAGACAGAAAAAAGTACGGGAATAAAATCATAACTATAAGGGAGGGGCAAAAAAATTTCAAACGGTCGCACGTGAGATAAACGGCTAATAAAAATTTAATAAACTAGGTAGGACTTGATACAAAATTTGAAAATTTATAGTACCTTTATTGGTTATTAATATTTTTATATTTACCTAAATGTGCTCTATAATGAAAAAGTGCCATATCATGAGCTCCTAAAGCTTGGTAAGCCACAGCCAGATTTCCATGTGTTGACGCTTCTGAACTTCTATCGTGTACTTCTTTCGATATCGTTAGTTCCTGTTTATGGTACTTGATGGCTTGTTCGTAGAAGCCTGCTGCTGAATAAGCATTGCCGATGTTGCCGTATGCTCTTCCCATACCTGCTTTATCCTAGACATAAAACATATGATTAATTTACTAGATAGATAACTATTTTATTGAAAAAAATAATTTGCATTTTCAAAGCCCTTCCTAGCCTTATCCCGATTAAAAACCAAGGTCCGCTTAGATTGTAGAGAACGTGGCTGTGGGGGAATTAAGATAATTTATTTGAATATACTAGAAATGAAACGTTATCTTCAAGAAAAATAGGCTTAGTAATCTGAAATTTGCGTAAAAATTCATTACGCTTAAAAAAGTTATTTTTTAAGTCTTATGCATACGCAATTGATATTCTTTAATAATAATTATATTTTATTAATGTAAATTTTCTTGTGTATAAACAGTATCATTTTTGTGTACAATAAGCCAATTGTTATTACTCCAAACAATATCATTGTAGCAAACATTAAGAGGGCATCCTTACAATGGTCCAGACGACCGAGATACGAAGGACACGCTTTGTCATGCAACCAGCCGACCGAGCATGTAACATTCAAACCGGTTATAGTACACTTGCACTTCTATTCTATCCCTGCATTGCTTTCACGATCATGCACGACCTTTAACCGATACTGCCGACTCATTCATTATAACTCAATTCAACAATATGCAGACAAAATTTACGTGTACCACGAATACACATCTATATAATCTATGCATTCTGAATGAAAATTTGAAATTTCGAACGTTTTATTAATTTAAAATACGATATTAAAACGTAACGTAAACTATGTGTTTAGATCTATAATGCGTTTATTTTTAGAAGCTTTATAAATTATGAACAGTATACTAAGATTTCAATTCCTTTTCCAGACAAAGTAAGTGCACTTAATTAAAAATGAAAAATACTTCTCAGACACACTCGATTAGAAGCTGCATGCGGGTGCCCGTTGCCCTTAAAAGTTAAGCTACAAAAAACGTTACCAGATGTCTGTCCGGCTTTCCATGAAATATCAAAAGAAACCACTACGGTATTTTAACGACTTTCTAAAAACAAATATTTTTAAATAATGTTGAATTTAAAAAAGGAAAGTGAAACTTTAAAAACAATGTAGTTTTAATAAATTTACAAAATTCAAGTGTTTTTATTGTAAATCTAAAATTTTTAAACAAATTAAACTAAGGTAACGGATTCTAATTTATACTTTTTTCTAAATCCCGACCCTATACTACGCCGTTTCGACTTTTATCAATAAATTCATACAGAAAAAAAAACCTTTCAAAAGTGACAATTTTTAAATAAATTTCGGGGACAGTATTTAACCTATTTAAAAAGATTACAAAAGGAAGCCGGTTAACCTTTGCTTTATTTACGGTGACCTTGTTCATAGCAACTTAATACAAAGAGCTGTTTTTAAAATAGTTTCAAAAGACGGATCCTTCCCGTGTGAATCTTTCGGCAGGTACCGGTAACAAAAAATTGAAAGGAATTGGGCCAAGGGACTGACCACGGAACTAGCAGGTATGTAAGGGATGTAGCCCTTAAAACTATTTAAATGAAATTCTACCTAATAACCTTTTAACAATAGTGCAGGACGTAGTGTTTTGGACAGTTTTGATTGTGTCCCACATATTATGCGATCTTAATACTTATGGTTGTAAGGATTTGTAAATTTCTAAACAATAAAATTCTAAAAAAATACAACCCTCAGAGATAAAAGTTCGATTTTTTTTAATACGTGATAAAATTAATGCACGTATTAATATATAACTGTGCAATTTTGACAAAATAAATATGGCATTTCGTATTTTCGTTCGACTTTCAAAAAACCGGTGTTTCGATTTGTCTTTTTTTTTTTAATTCAACGACAACTTTTAGATGACAGCGGCGGCGTTCTCGCCAAGAATTCGAATGTTTGTATATCATCAAAGTAAATCTCAGATTGGCTGATAGAGGACGTTGAAACAAAGCTGCCTCTATCATTAACTTACTTTAGGCCTAAAACGTCGTCGGTCAGTTTATGATTAAACGTGCGATATGTACAATTTCTTTACCAATTGAAATATTTTTATTTGAAATATTTACTCTAACACTGGTTTATATTTGATAGTCGACCTCCTCCGTGTTTCGAAACAGTGGGACCCGATTAATGTTACTGAATGATATTAGACGTGAGGTTGTAGAGATATTGGGGGTTCCGTTGATGACGTCAGATGGCTATCGGTCATCTTAACTCGCTCCACAGCCACATCCCTTGCAATCTAAGTGGACCCTGGGACTAAACCGGGATAAAGGTATGAAGACGAAGACGTAGTATACTGCACAGTTATGCATTTGTGTAAATTTTGATTATACAGTGGTCCATGGGCATTGATAATCACTTACCATCAGATAAACATAAAACGACTGATGGTGGATGCAATAAATCAAGAGCTATACCAGTTAACCAACGCGACATTAATTGTCATGACCATATAAGGATTCATCTCTTGGAGAGCCAGTCTCTTGAGGCGACAGTTTATATACATTTACGACTATGGCTATAAATAAATTAAATGTCTGTAATGATTGCTTAATAAAATGCCTTTTTAAAGTCTATGACGTCATATGGCTGAATTACATCAGACGAGCAAAAGCTCATCCTATCCTTACTCTCTGTCTAACTCTGCGTCGTATTCCTCATTTGTGAAGGTCGTGACCTCATAGGGATCTTGGTTCGTGACTCTATCAAATCCTTTTAGTATCAACAGACGTAGAGTGACTTGCGTTGTTCTGTCTGCGTTCGCAAAGATTTTAATTCTTATTCTAGTTTTTTTACTCGTTTACATTTTTGTTTACACTTCGAGAAAGCATGCTCTTCTTAAAACTTTGAGAAAGCATGCTCTTGTTCTAGCTCTATGTTCGTTTGATCGGAACCCACCTTTATACGAGTTTGATATCTTATACCTTTTAAATCCTCGATAACTCAAATGTAAAAAGATTGACTAAAATCCGTAAGGTTTTCCGTTCAAACCCCGCTTAGCTAACGTCGTGAGCACTGCTAACAAAAGCTTTTAAAAAGCTTGACTGAAATAGTATCGAGAATGTTAGGCATATGTCAAAATACTTCCAATATGCTTTACAAAATTCCATTTTTTATATGTCTTTCCGTATGTCCAGGGAAATTTTCGAAACTACTTTTCTGTATTTAGTGTTTTTATTTCACTAACTAGTTCAGTTTCCTCAAAATATTATCATCCTCGGCCCGATTTATTTCACTGCTGGACTAGGACATTACATTTTCATGAACATGCCTGCTATTCGCCAAGTACATAGTAAAGTGTATAAATAAATAAAATAAAAAAATCTTTAATCAAAAAAAATGGACTGTAATTTTATTGTATTGTTACAATAAAATTACAGTCCATTTTTTTTGCTAACGGTATCCACACTAGGTACACCTGTGTCGTGGAGACCATATTTCAGGTTTAACAACAGTTTTCTAACCGCGGACTAGATTAGTACGATATAATATAGTTTAAATACATTTTGGTGCTATCTGAGATTCATTAGATATTCTTTATTGTTATGTGACGGTAATTACCAAAATATTACGGTATCGCTTAAATTTTATTGGTAAACTTTAAAA
>JANCMC010047256.1:0-23020 GCA_024363005.1 Charaxes varanes | reverse complement strand
ATTGTAGATAAGTCCTCAAAACAATGTACCTAACACCCTATGTACCTACAATTACGCAAATAAATATTTATGATTTACTTAAAAGTGGCAAACTAAGTAAAAAAAGAAATTTGTACTCTGAATTGACTTTAGTAAGAAGCATATCTACGCCATGTTTGTTATGGCTGACCGATTTGCATCTTTATAATACAAACTGTTTTCTACCATTTTTTGGGGGAAATCTGCATTTCCACTCTCAAATTCGGTTGGCTACACTAGTGGCTATATTTATATAAATATTTTTAAGGCTTCATATAACACAACGTTTACTGCTACATTGTTTATGAGACTTAACTGACCTCTTATTATTAAATTTTGGTTACGTAAATAAAAACATTGGAAGGTTAAAGAGTCATTGTATACAAAATGATTTGTTGATATTTTTTATATATTTGTTTTAATTAACTTAAACCACTTTTTATCTGCTAACCTGACATCAACAATTATCATTTGCGAAATATATTATGTATCCACATCAATATCATTATTCAATAGAAATATCAAAACTTTGTCTGTTGCAGATTAACAGATAATCTCCCAAAAAGCAGGGCCAATTTTGACGGACTTTTCAAAATTGCCTGACTTTGAAATATCACAGAGATTTTTATCCATTCTTATTCTTTAATAAGATATATAGAATAACTTAAGATTCCGCACAAAAAACTGAACCTCTACAATCTCGAAACGGAATAAAACAATAATATCGATATTAAACAAAATCAATGAAGCCAACGCGGACAAAGTCGTAGAAACAAGTAATTAAAATGAAATAAAAAGTTTTTGTACATTAGATAGTAACGCAATCTTAATGACACTATATTATGTCGAACTTCAATACGACTTTGTTAAAAAGGCATAATTTTCAGTCGACAATTAATTTTATTGGCACTTGTTATGCAAAACAATCGCCTACGATATATATTACGTTCGTCATTTGTAAAATAACATCAGTCGATGGCATAGTTACAAGTGCAGCGTACAATACTATAATGTTTATGTGAATCGCGTTATATAACAAATTATCTTTCGATTGTAAGATAATTACAACTCAAGGCAGCGTGCAATTTCCGAATCTTACCAATTCTCGACTTGATAAGATATCGTTTCGCGACCCGCGGGCATGCGCTTTCAATGAACATAATTCGTATACCACTTCGCGGCAACGGGCGGCCGATTTGAGTATTCCGTATTTTAGTTTCGGTTCAGCACGCGTTTGGCGTGGTCGCCGGCACCGCGCGCCCTCTCTCTGACATTGGCTGAAACTCGCACAAATTTCCGACCGATGTGCATTTAATAAATAATATTCAAAATTTATGAAACAAAATGTGTAGAATCCAGTGTTTACTTGCAGTCCTCGCAATCTCGATTAACCTAGTTACTTGCTGGGGTGAGTATTGCAAAAATCAGCTGATGCATTAGTTTTTAACACGTGTTTTTTTACGACGTTACGCAACGCTGTGGATTATGTCGGTGTGATTATGGAAAGATTCATGAATCGACTGTTCGTACAATTTTTGCTTATTAAGTGTAGATGCGAACAATGTCGTTAAGGCAGCAATTCGTTTGGCGCCACGACACCATTACAAGGGGACCGCTAGTCACGTAGGCCACAGTTCGAGCGGGCCGCTATAACCCGCCCGAGTTGAGGAGCCCGTCACATTTTATTATAAAACTATTAAATATCAAATTGAATTCCAATTATTAGATAAAAATTAATTAATTCATTATTTAAAAACTGGAACTGGAACTTGGAGAACTTTTTCGATATATATACTTCCATGAACAATATAATAAATAACAATATTGCTATGAAATACTTACATCAAAATGGTCTTCACAACAATAAAATTTCGATTTTGTTATACTATTTTCTCGGTGCACTGCTTGAAACCATTTCTTTCGACGGTTTGTAGGTGTTTTGTAGTATTTGTACATAATGGTACAAAACAATAGCGATATGTTCTGAGGTTCGACATTTTCAGTATATCTTAAAGGATTTAACAATTAAAATATAATTTCATGAATCAAACATCAAAATACTGTAATTATCTCTATAAACTGCAACAAGTGAAAACTGAAAAGTGAAAACAAACATTATGACATCACACGCGCTCGGGTTTGTTCGGGAGTCCGGAGTAGGGACACGAAAAAAGTATCGATACTTTGTGGTAACGAGTAGTTTTCCTTTCGATACCGATACTATTGTACCCGATACTTTTATTCAATGAGTACTTTTGGTCTGGTACCATATCGAATAAATTAAAGAAATAACCTTTTTTAAAGATGGCTTTACGGCTCACGTTTATAAAGAATTAAAAAAATAGTAAAAAAATGAATTTCCGGGTATTCCATAATCGATTTAAGATTCATAATTGATTTTACACGAACTTGCTTAGTGTCACAGATTATATTTTATACTTATTCTGTATTCATATATTAGATAAAATTGATTTTATTGCTTATTGCGTCTGCGTCGTCTATTTAAGTTAGTAGAACTTTTTTATTATTGTATATTTATGCACCATTTGTTTTTTTTTGTTTTACTGAAACTTATCATAAAATCGATGTCCTGACGTATGCGCGCGTTAGGTCTTAGAAAATAGTCTAGTTAGTTAGTAGAAAATAGTTTTTTTCGACACTACTCACGAGTACAGTATCCATACTTTCTGTTTGATACCATGTCCCTATTCGGGAGCTGTCGGCGGGTTTTCGTAATGGAATCAAAAATTAATTTTTATTTTGATATATCTTTTGAATTAATGCGACAAAAAAAATGTTTGTTTGTTGTAATAAAACTTATATACGATGTTTCCATTTTTCACGAAAAAAAAATATTTTCTAAGTGAATTACTATTATTAGAAAGAAGAAGGTATAAAGATAAATGCATCAATAATATAATTGCTCAGTTTCCGCGATAGATCTTTCAAAAACAATGTAATACTAGGCTAATTGACAACATTGAAAATATACTACCAATTATAGTCATTTTATCAGATAATAGCATAAAAAATGTTTAACTGTGTATTAAACTAAATTATGAATACCGAAGCATGAGAACACTTAATGCACATGTGATCATTAATAGTCTAAAAGGATATGTATCCAGGACAGTTAAAATTTTAATACTAAAAAAAATGTAATCATTAAGCGAAAATCAGATTTCAGGTTTTCGTACTACTAAACAGCCTCTAACGTACTTAACTGTATTTTCCATTATTTTTTTAACTTGAGTGGTGACCGAAATAAATACTTGAATAAAGCTGAAAATTTCAATGATTTGTATAGGGATGTAATTAATTAATAAAGTTAATGTGGAAAAATTATTTTAAATAATTAATTAGAAATTATATGTTAATCGTTTTTAAACTTAAAATATATATACATATCTAAAGCTAAATTTAAGATGGGGCTTTTTGCTCGCGCTTGTGAGTGTTGCTTGACTTCGGGGGCGCTTGAACAGTTTTAGCTGCGTTTATACTTTACACGGGCCGAGATGCATTTACATCCACTAGAGATCCTGAAGATCGATACGGTTTTGTGTTTCGTTGCCGGAAATTGAAAACTACGAAAGAGCACTCTTTTAAACACATGTCCATTGTAAATAAAAAAAATGCAACTTTCGCTAACGTAGTAATTTCCTATTATAAAAGAAATAAATAAATAGGACTCTATGACTCAGGGATATGGTTCTTAAGGTAACTTAATGCCTATGTTATAGTAGAGGCGGGAAACAAGCCCACAACCCTCGAAGCGGTAAGCAGGGTCACAGCCAACTTCGCCATCGAGCCAGTTAAATTATATATAGCAAACGCGTGATGGACAGCGACCTCCTGAATGACTACCAGTGGCTTACATTACCGGGTGGCTTGCAGATGCGATGCCGACGTTTGGATCATAGAATACTTTTTTCTTTGCTCTTGCGTACAATACTATTTTCGAACTACAACCCTTATACTACAGTAGTAAGTCAATTTATATCAACAAAGTTTTATCCTTATTTGTCTAGACAAATATTATTAACCTAATTAATTGGTCTACTTAAATGTAATTAACACGTCATTAATATATGATAACAGTAATAGTACATTTGGAACTATTTTATCTACAACTAACTTTTTCTCGCGACTGCAATTATTAAATGAGGATTGGAAAGTTTAATATTTAATTAAAAAGTTTTATTGCATCGGAAAAACTTGTATATTTTTATACCTATTATGACTTATCTATACTAATATATAAAGCTGAAGAGTTTGTTTGTTTGCTTGAACTCGCTAATCTCAAGAACTATTAGTCCGATTTGAAAAATTATTTAAGTGTTAGATAGCCCATTTATTGAGGAAGGCTATACATAATCACGCTAAAATTAAAATATGCTTTTGACAACTCCGTTTTTTTTTTGTTATATTATTGTAATAGTAGAGTATAAATCTTTATACGATAAGTTGAAAATTTAGCATATTATTATAATTACTTAATATTATTAAATTTAGTATTAGATAATAATTTTAAGATTTTACAATTACTATTAGTCCTGGAATATGGGTTTGGGTTATAATCATACAATTCCAAAAAAAATATGAACATTTAAGAAGCAGACACGTTTGCAACAGAATTATGCCTGAATATTAACAGACATTAACGTTACTTTCCTCGTGAAAATTTTAACATAAAAATATAAAAGTATCGTCTGCATAAATTAATGCAACTGAAATAAGGACGTTTCACACAAAAGCTACAAAGGCAACATCTCTGAGGAATAAAAACTCACATTAAACTTTTTCCAAGTTTGCGGAACGACCTTTCGCATAATATCCAGAGTTTTTGCACCTTTTCCTGGGTTGTGAGGTGACCATAAGTTAGTTGGGACCAAACCTAACGTCATCTTTACATAGTATAAAACTGAGTCATTTCTCTTTATTGTACGCTTAGGTCTTTTAAGCTAGGGAACAGATTCTAATGCGATTTTCATCAATACACAGATTGATCATGATTTTAATTAGAGGTAGCGCCATGCTTGTAGCCGAATTGGGCCGGCGCCTCCGGGTACCAGTACCTCTTTCTCACATGAGCTCCAACCTCTAATGTAAATAAACTTGTTTATAATAGGTCAAAGTACTTGATTGGTTTTATCAGATTGTCTTTACGAATTTTGGTCTCCCATGGAACTGTAAAATGTACAAGTAGTACTTGCTTTAGTGTCTTTGTGTAGAGGCATAAATCTGGGCTGGATGACGAGACATCCTCTGGGATTTTGTAATGTCTTCATATGTATCAACAAAAGAACCCAATGGTGCAGTATCTATATAAATTACATTCTATACTTAAAAAATAAATATACACTCAATACTATGGTAGTCAGAAATGTTTCTTAAACTAAGGAGACTTCAGAATATTTCGATATTTTAGTTTCTCTTATAATAACTCATTACAGAACAATAATTAATGAAAATAAATCTATACGTATAAATCAATTTGGAGTGTTTGTTTGCAACGTTGAAATAAAATTATTTCAGTAAATGCATATGACTATATGGACTATACCTAAGATAAAAATACAATTTAAAACCTTTTTGTGTCTGATTTCAATGGAACTTTCATTAGACATATCTAATATTAATTATAATCAATGTTTTGTAACAATAGACAATATTAAATGAAATGAGATTTTGGAAAACTAAGATACAGCAATTGACATATTTTATAATTTGATAATTCAATATTGATATTGATATCTTAATATTTATAAATTTATACAAATACTGATAGAGAATATTAACTTGTTACCAAAAAATAGTTAAAAATATACACATTTGATTATGAAAATTCCATATAGAGTAAAAATATCTATACTTTTTTTTTTTTAATATTATTTGTTTATATAACACTAAATTCCAATTGACCTTGGTCAAAGCATCACGTGTGAACAACTGGGCCAATTTTGCTAATTCTTTTTTGGTTGTATTTGGAGAAGGTTCATATGAAAGAAAGTTAGAGGATTGTGTGGCAAAATAAAAAGTTAAGAATACTTAACCACCATAATGGGGACAGGGATGGGAACTTTGCTAATGTAGGGTAATAGAATGTAGTAAATAGTAAGTAACCCAATGTTCGGACAGGACAACATCTGCCAGGTCTGCTAGTTTAAAACATTTTACACACTTTAAAAATAATTTAGTAACTTATTTCCTATGTAAAGTTGTTTTTAAAACTTTTCTAAAAATTACATTGGAAAGTATAGAAACTTTATTTACTTTTTAGAATACCAAATTATTCATTCTCAGGAAGCATACCATATTCAATCAGGAGTTTTTCGACATCTGAAGCAAAGAAGTCATCACCAAGTTCAGTTGCTAATTGTATAAAGTTTCCAATGATTTGTCCTCCTTTGTATACTAGTAAAGCGGGTATGGCATTAACTCGAAAATTTTTGCTCAATGTGGTTATGTCTGCTGGTATACGACAAAATTTAATGGTAGGATAATCATTTGCTAAAATATCTAAGCAAACGTCCATAATCTGGCAAGCCTGATTGTTTGCACCGTAAATATGTACAACTACAGTAACTTTAGTATCTTCTTTATCAATAGCATTCAAAAAGTCAGTCTGGCTTTTTAATGTTATGACTGTACCAAATTTAGGAGTCTTTTGCAACTGTGCCATTAGCTCTTGCATTCTCTGTTGCTGATATTTCATAAGGAAACCTTCTTCAATTAGCTCATTCAATTCATCCTCCAATTCATCCATTTCTTTTGCTTCTTCTTCATCCCGCGCTGCGGGATTTAAAGTAGTATAAAACTGTATTAGAATTCTCGAACAAAAGTTGCTTTTTGATATATTAAGTTTTATTTCTTTCTATACTTTTTTAGTTAAAACATGGGACTCGTGGATGGGCGAGCTTGAGCGGATCTGTGCTGAGGTTATCGTGCCCCAAACGACGCACCACAACTTCCGGTGCTGGCTCACATCCTATCCCAGCAAAGCATTCCCTGTCACCGTGCTGCAAAACGGTAGGTGGACAAGAGATAGTCAAAATCATATTTCTTGTCAATGTAACTTTTATAAGTATTTGTAAAAGGTCTTTAACTCTTCAGCAAGAGATGTGTTCTGTGTAGGTACGTGCGTTGAATGTATTTATGTTTAGTGTGCCTGAACATTTGCCTACTTTACTCACTAACAGAGCACGCAGCGTCTTCAAACGTATCTGTTTCTAGTCTTTGTTTACAGCATCAATATATAAGCACTAATATTTGTATACGTTTTCAGGTGTAAAAATGACAAATGAGGCGCCTAAAGGGCTGAAGAACAACATATACCGCTCGTATATATCTGACCCCATAAGCGATCCTGAATTTTATATATCCTGTCCACGCACTGAGGAATGGAGACGACTACTGTTTGCACTCTGCTTTTTCCACGCGATCGTCCAAGAAAGGAGAGCCTTCGGGCCTCTGGGCTGGAACATACAGTATGAATTCAATGAGAGCGACTTGAGAATTTGCATTATGCAGTTGCAGGTGAGATTTTTTTTGATGCCTGAATTGAGATGTCGTTTTAGTTTAAGGTGTAGTTTGCAGACGCATTGCTGGTCCGACAAATAGTTACGTTCTTTTCTTTAGACCTTAGACATGAATTACCGGTGATCATTCAGCTGATTTCAAAGATCAAACAGTGAAGCAAAAAATTCTTTAGAAATCTAAAAAGTTTTTCAGACATCGAGGTTTTGAAGGTGGAATTTTGAGTTCTGATACGATAATCTCAAACCAGAGGTGATTAATTTACCCTGCGATTAACATCGTTTGTCAACGTTTTTCAGATGTTCCTAACGGAGTACTCGGAGACTCCGTTCGACGCTTTAAATTATTTAGCGGGCGAATGCAACTACGGAGGCCGAGTGACGGACGACAAGGACAGGAGGCTGATACTGTCGCTGCTGTCCATTTTCTACAACGATGAGGTCACCTCGGACCCACAGTACGCTTTAGTTCTAATTAAATATTTGTCTATTATCCGTATCGTGTTTTTGACTTAAATTGAATAATAATTTACACTTAACGCCCTATAACGTTTGTTACAACCAGTTACTCGTTCTCACCGAGTGGAGAATACCGTATCCCGCCCGCAATGGATTACAATTCTGTGCTGGAGCACATCAGGGCGCTACCGTTGATCGCCAAACCTGAGGTGTTTGGACTACACGACAACGCTGACATCACTAAAGATAATAAGGAAACGGGTGCGGTAAGTATGTTAATGTAATATGATGACAAGTTGCAAACCGGGAAATAAGCAGATCATTACCATCGTAGATTTTGGTCCGTGCCTCTATTGCCAGATTTTGTTGCATACCCATTTCGGTATATGTGATTTTACGACCAGACGTTTGAAACCCGCATACATCATAACATGCAGATTGTATCAGATTTTTAACGTTATTCCTATTGCGTATTGTAAAATATGTAATTTTGTTGCTTGAATATCTTACATTCTCCGTGACGAAAGTTTTAAAGCTTTTAATTATACTGTTTTCAATTAATTCTGTTATGAAGCTTAAAACGGGCTTTTGAATCTAATTAAATTAGGGCACCGCTATGGAAATTTGATATTAATTCATAATTTTTTTATTTTTGTTTTATTGATCTAAATATATTTAAATGTTATTTTCATATAAATATAATTTATTAGAAAACTTTTTAAATGCGCCAGTAAGCCATTTACGCCCACACCTAACTACTTTGTTGTGTAACAGTCAACAAATTTAAAGAATTTCTTACTTGTGCAACTTCTCCGTGGAACTAGCCTAATTGGCTTTACTAGCGGTAAAGGGTAAACTTGTTTCTCAAATGCCGGGAGCGCGTCTGCAAACCGTTTGATCGTGTATTGGTCCACGAGCGGCGTAACTTAGACGAGCAAGGCATTTGTCCCTTAGCCCTGATTCGCACGAGAGTTAAAAAAGCGTTGCGATAAATCTCGGTGTTGGCGATATTTCAGCATCGTCGATACTAAAATATACCTTATATGTACATGTATAGGATTGAAAATAGAAGATTTTTCGGTAAAAAATCGTTGCGTTGTAAAAGCGCTGCCGTGTGAACACAAACTTGGGAGCCCATATGTTCTATTTAAACGCTTTTTAAAGGCTCTCATGCGAATGAGGGCTTATGGCTTAAGATAATCACTTTCTTTGTTTGATTCTATCTATTTCTATGTCTTTCTAGCACATGCGCTGGTCACACACACATACGCAGAGTCTAGAGTGCGAGGAGCGACTGTTATCGCGATGTAATCGGCCGCGCGTCAATTCAGCCATTTTTGTCTCGGCCGAGCCCACAAGCTTCGCCGGCTTTGATCCAAGCGAATTCCTCAGGAGACACGGTTCCCAGTCAAGACTGTGCCGTAAAGCCAGGTATACTAAGAGTTAAAATTCTGTAGCAAAACTTCAAATCTACCCTATGATATTTTTTCTCTCGTGACTACCGCCAAGATTTCAAATTACTTTGGGACTTGCGTATCAACGTAGGGACATAACAAACCGTAAATTTTGATATGAGTGGCATCGTTTTAGATTTGTGGAAGTCTTGCGATAAACTTACTTTGTTTTTAACTGTACAATAAACAAATGTCTCAATTTGAATATACTTTTTAACCTCAGAACTTTCAACTGGTTGTACCGATTTTGATGATACTTTTTTATTTGTAAGCTGATACTTGCAGCGTGGTTCAGTTCCGATTTGATCTAGCTCTGATAATTTGAAGTCGTTTTTTTTTGTTACAGACACTACTTATAACAGATATAGGTATATATTTCTGGTTTCAATAGCCTTCGTTTTCCTCTTCTTATTACATTCTCATCCCGATTAGAGAGAGTCTGCTTTCTAATACACATTTTTCTACTTTCCACGGTCAAAAGCACCCAACTAGTAAAGATAGTTGGTTATAATTTAGTCGTTTATAACTATAAAAATGAAAAAATGTTTATTTCACAAAAATCACTTACATCGAGAAGAAGAATATCCGTTTGTACCTTTATTAGGTAATCCTCTATCCTGGGTACCTATTTACTATTAATGTATGCAATTAGAGGTAGCGCCATGCTTGTAGCCGAATTGGGCCGGGTACCAGTACCTCTTTCTCACATGAGATGGGCGGCTCAGCTCCGCGGGCGCGCCGTCTACGTGCAGTTGTTGGATACATATACTTACTACTATCCAGGAATGGTGGGCAGGGCTACCTTTTATGGATGAAAATAGCCTTTTATGGCCCTCCGTGTTTCGAAAGGCACGTAAAACAGTGGGCCTCGATTAATGTCACTGAATGATACAATCTCGCGGATTGTAAATAGTGTGGGGACTCCGGAGATGACGTCAGACAGTCGTCTTAACTCGCCCCGTAGCCACATCCTCTGCAATCTAAGCGGACCCTGGTACTAGACTAGGATAACGAGTTTCTTGCCGATCCTTCACGTGGCTCGACTCCTCCAAATCAATGGTAGCTTTTAAAATATTTGACGATTCAAAAGATCTTGTAAAAGTCTACTTGAATAATATATCATTTGAATTTGAATTTAACGCTAGGAAGAAGAAGAAATGAATATCGTTAAAACTCAAAAGTACCGTGAAATTACAAACTAATATCCAAAAAGTCTGCATCCATTCAATAAGAAATTACAGTAGTAATTGAATTATAATAACTTTGGCAGAATTAATTGGTATTATCAATTACCACATAATCGCAACGACATAAATTAACATCTGCGAACTCCAGCCTCGGGGGACTTCGCCGTCCAATTGTTACTGCATTTAACCGGATAATGAGGAGAGTTGGAACCGGATAAAACCGGATTTGCATGAATTATTTAGCATACATGTTTTATGTTCTAAAATAATACAATTTCTTACAGGTACATCCATGTGACTGCATGAGCACATTCCTGACCAATTGTAATTACTTTTAATCGGATAATGAGGGGAGTTGGAACCGGACAAAACTGGATATGCATGTATTATTTACCATAGGAGACTAATGTTCCGAAATAATAAATTTCTTTAAGGTACATCCATGTGACTGCATGGAGACTTAGCTGACCAATTGTAAATGCTTTTAATCGGATAATGAGGGGACTTCGAACCGGATAAAACCGTATTTGCATTAATTACTTACCATACATGTCTTATGTTCCGAAATAATAAATTTCTTCAAGGTACATCCATGTGACGGCATGGGAACTTCGCTGACCAATTGTAACTGCATTTCACTGGATAATGACTGGACTTCGAACCGGATAAAACCGAATTTGCATTAATTACTTACCATACGTGTCTTATGTTCTGATATAATAGAATTTCTTTAAGGTACATCCATGTGACTGCATGGTGAATCCGCTGATTAATTGTAACCGTATTCAACCGGATAATGAGGTGAATTGTAACCGGATAAGATCGGATTTGCATAAATTATGTAACAATGGTGTCTTGTTTTCCATAAATTCACTCACTTTTTGTCCATGTGAATGTTTGTTAGGCGTTAAGTAGATAGAAAGATGGAGGGATCGTATATAAGTGCGACGTTAAAAGACAGTTTAGCACTTTCTACCTCATGAGCATTTATATCAATATTAAAACGCATCTCTGGTGTTGCAGTTGTCCGTGGGCGTTGGTAGTCACTTATGTTTTTAATGTATTATTTATGTATAAGGAATTATAAAAGTTTGTTTTTAATAATTTAAAATTAAAAAAACCAATGCGATTTGACCTTAATATTAATGTTGGTATCTGCATTATACAGACAGACTTGTAAAATATATGTATGTATTTTTTTTATGTTACAAGGGAGCAGACGAGCAGGCAGCAGGCACCGAAGTGCCTACCGACGCCCATGGACATCTGCATGCGTACAAACTTAAAATTACTACATACCGTGGTCCTCCTTCATGGCTTCAGCTAGATCTTCTCTTAACTGCACATCACACACTGACGCCGTACGTCCACTCTCGGCAAGAAGCGATTTGCGACGGAAACTGTCTGACGGGGAGTGCTCAAGCGAACCTGATAAAATAATGTAAAGCGTTAATTCAAGACGTAAGAATTTACTAATGATAGATAGATAGATATAATTTTGTTTTTTTCACATATTTTTACACTGAATATATACATAATTAGTGTAACTACGCTATCTCTGTGTATTTGGGACGAATAGGGTTACCACTCAGCATAAAGCCGCAGCTAGCAGTGGTTTTTAATGGGAATTCTAGTGTCCACTAATGTATACTGCGACTAATTACGTCTTCTTAAATATTATCTAAATAATGATAGGACAAACTACACTGCACCACTTAAAAAAAAACTATGCTACATAAAATATACAAATATAAGCTACATATTGCCTTAATTTAATAGTCGTAGCTAACTGTACACAAGTACTAGCCTTGCCAGCAAAATAATAACATAAGCTTACATGAAGTGTTTAGTCATGTATACAGTACATGATTTATGACCCCGTGTTAAATATGAAATCAATTAGGCATATTGCCTGTTTAGTTGAATATTTAACAAAGAGCAAAAAGGCAGGAGGAAAGGAGAGGACAGATGCCCATAAATATCTGTATTACCGCTAGTTTTAATAAATAATCTAATCACGCGTTCGTCTACCACTCGTCATCCAAAAAAAAACAAGATGGCGACTAGATAAATCTATAATTGGTATATCGTTTTAAAGGATTGTGACAAAAGTTATCCTATGGTTTATGTTTGCCTGAATTACAGATTACAGATACAAATTTTTAATCAAAATCGGTTAAGTAGTTTTTCGCAAACAAACATGACAAGAGATTCATATTATATACGAGGAGAGTTAATTAAATGACACTTTGTATTTTTTATTGAATACTAATTAATGGTAACAATTAAATTAAATTTTGTATATATACCCTCAAAGAGTGTCATTAACTGATGAGACGCTTTAAATAACCTCATAATTAGTATATAGATGTTGCTGTAGAATAACCATATATAATTTAACAATTTTTATATTGTGAAAAAATTCCGAGTTACATTTCGTTGCCCAATCTCCCTCATGTCTTCTCCATTGAACGTGACATTGGCGAAATAGGCTGTGCAAATGCACAAAAGCAAGCCATCGAGCAAAGAAAGAAGAAGAATTATATAGATAGAGAATACGTTGAAAGCCCCTCGTATTAAGCGCTCCAACGCGCGGCATCGAATAACGAGACTGGCTGGCGACAAAGTAGCGACCGGTGACGACTACAAAGAGTATATTGATAGGACGCGCGAAAAAAAAATATGAAATTCGTCAATATTTACGAAAATTATACAATTCGGGTTGCTCGAAAGTGTTGTAAAACCTGTTTCGGCTTTTAGTTTTTACACAATACACTGATTATTAAAAGGAGGCCTTCACCTGAGGGGGGTTCCTGCGCAAAATACTATCACATATCTGTGCGACCGATAACAGATGGCGTTACTTGTACATTAGCTCGCGGCAACGTTTCGTCTAACTACCAATATATATTGTTTGTTGTAAGTTTGAATTGCAAGTCCCCCCCCGCGTTCGACGAGTTCCTCACGCGTAGGTCCCTTCAAGCGAAATAATCGAATTAGGTATTTTGTTTACAATGCATAGAAAGTGTAAAATATTATAAACTAGCGACCCCCTGTAATGTCGCACTGCTGGCCAAGGCCCTCCCCACTCTTAGACCACTCTCCTCTATCCAGAGCTTAACCAATCGAATCCTTTTCCGCAAACGCGTCCAACTCACGCCCCCTCTTCCTCGTCCTACAGACAATAATTTAACCTTTTCTTATGTGTCATAGATTTGAACTAGCTCACAATTCAAAAATCTAGTATGTACTAATTTTCTTCCAGCAGATTTACATAGAATTGGCTATATCACTTGCGACGCGTTGCAAGCCGGTACAAAAATAGCTGTTTTCTCATTTGCACAATTAATGATCTCTTATATAACACGAGCACGAGGGGCAGAACGAGAAAATAAATACAATCACGTAGACCGCAAGTGTATACGGGCAAACTCTGTGTAGCACTCTCGGTATACGTGGTGTAACTCACTTACATCTTGCGATTACGCACTTGCTTTATTTGTCCTCGATATTATCAGTAGAGAGAGCTATTCTTAGCGGATTTCCGAAGACACAATAACGTTTTGAACAGAGGCCTTAGCATGATCATTACGAACATTTCGAGACGAAGATTCGACTTGCAGCATTAGCATTGTTTGCAAGCGTGACACGATAAAAAGTCTATATCTTGTCACGCTTGTTGTGGGCATAGCACGAATATTTTCATCCTAAATACAGTCAACTCTTCGAATTTGAACGGTTCGAAATGTTCCTGCTAGGGTCTAGTATATCGTGCGAATATACTTTGATAATATAAATGACTAGCTCAAAATAATTTTCCTAAGAGTTTTTAACATTTTTTAACATCATAGAAAATGTCAAGACTCTACATATACTAGTTTGGAAATTCCAAGGGCAGACAGACCGATGGACAGAAACTATAATGGTTCCTTGCAGGACTATGGAACCCTAAAAATGATGTAACGTGTCATACTTGCCTAGTAGGTAAAGTACATATATAGGCTGTAACACGCAATGGCGAGTTTATAACTAGGGCGGGCACTTATACAGAAACGTCGATACATCGAACACACGATATGAGTAAAAAACAGCCGATGTTCAATTTATTTTTTGTTTTATCTACTTTATACTTAATCGAGCTCCTACTTCATCGACACGCCGTGGCGATGTCGCCTGGCTACGTAGCGATGGATATCTGCGGTTCCCAAACGAGCCAGTAGTCATCGTGGCTACGCTTCTAATTTGGCGACGTCGCCAAATGAGTTACCTGTCCCAAATTTTAATATAAATCGTTTTGGTGCATAGCCGGCGACGTCGCCATGGCGTCTCGGTGAGGTAGGGCTCTTAGGATTTGAAACTCTAACTATTTTCCTCAAGCATCATTCTTTTCAATCGAAAGTTTAAAAACCTCAAGATTAGATAAAAATGACCAAAAGCGTGTCAAGACACGCTTATATGGAAAGGTTCCGTATCTGATATACTATAAACGTATTTGTTAAATAACTTCAAAAGTTGTTGTCCGATTTCGTTCAAAATTAATTTCCTAATGAATTTTTCGCATGTTCTATCAACAAGGAAAATTTCAAGTTGAATAGTTTGGATATATTAGGGGAGGAGGGCACCTTACGGACAGACAGACGGACGGACAGAGCGCCATATCTATTGTCTATCATATCCAGTTTAGTTGTGCCGTCGACGTCCGCGGTCAAAGACGTCGCTATGCCACTCGTCTTGTATCATCTGTCCGCAACAGTTTGGTTCCATGATTTCATTTTGACCAGAGCTAATACATATATACAATAGTTTTGATATTACAGCACAGCCATGTCTGCAAGTAGTTTATTTCGATGAAGCCAATATTACCGCCAAAGTTTTTTCATTAAACCCGTGGAAATGCTCTGCTCCGTGCGCAGGGTATATGCGGGTAACGCCACAGCATGACACTAGTACTGAGTTGTGTGAGTTTAAACATCATTATGACAATTTATACATAATAGCCTTTAGGCTATCATAGGCATAGCCAGAATTCTTGTACCTAACATAAACCTTCTCGACTAGGGTACTACCTCTACCCTGGAATCGACTTCCAAACAATAAAACTTATTAATGAACTTGATATTTTCTACCTATTTTCAATGATCTATCCATGTGATTATTAATCAATTTTAATTAACACCTGCTGATGTAAAATATCTCGAAAAATGCCTAGAAAATAGCATCAATGGAATATACGTGTCTTATCTATCACCTTACCCCTTTATTAATGGTCACAGGCAAAGGACTTGACATATTTATTGTTCGCATAATAAACTGCATGATAAAGATCAAAGAATAGTATAGACGACAGTACCCAAAGACCGCGACATCTCAACAGTCCGGACGTAGAATCCTGCGACCTCTTTTTGACCACTTGAGTCATTACATGACAGAAATCGATAATTCGTATTATTTATTCACGTACGGCAAATGGAAATTCGACAATGAACCTTTCGCGACATTGTGGCATTGGTATAATTATACAAAAGTGTGTTTTTTCGCATATACTACTAAAATGTGTTATTTCATGAAGAAATGTCTTTTTGAGTAAATTGCAATTGCGAAATGAGTATATAATATATGTGTTTATGTAATACTACTACATCAAATATACTGTAATGTTTTATACTGTACGAACAAATTTTATCTCAATAGTTATTTATTGCGCGACTAATTGCTTTCGCCAATAGAAGCGAAATATTCTGTTTTAGTATATCCAAAATTTTGGAAGTTGGCGAGCCCTGCTGGGCATATTAATGAGTTACGAGCTCGCCGCCGATGAGAGCTGTTTGAGAGTTGCAAGGAGTTGAGGTGTTGTAGGAGTGGGAAGCTGGTCCGCAGGTTAAGTTAATAAATAATGTTTCTAGAGAGCTTAACCAATAATCTAAAACACCGCCGCACTATTGATTAAATATGTAACAAAAAAGTTCGTGGGTGTCCCGTATCGAACCTAATTTATAAATCTCCAATTGTAAAGTGATCAGTTTCCCGCGTCGGATTGTTCTCCCGGCAATAAAAGTGTTCACCATAAAAAGACAGTAACCGCGGTCTCGATACGGCAGCACCTCCCCTCCCCTCCATTCCCACCAGCCATTTATCGGTGCTTTTGCATATCACGGAGCTGATAATACAGAATGTTTCTTAGTTGTAGGTTACGGCAGATGATGCCTACCTTATATTATTATATTGTCACTTCTGGAGTTACCCACGCATTATTGATTCGTAATACGTCCCACATTTTCTTGGGTCGAATGGGAATTCGCTCTCTAATATTAAATTAAAAACTTGAGTGTATATGAAATTATAAATGTGGACCAATCATAGGCTACCTGGTATAGAAGGGGCAAATGTAGATGTAATGACATACAATTTTTCTAAAAAACGTTTTCCTTTTAGTTTAGTGCACATAAATTTTAATTAAAATATATAGGTAACTATAAAAACTTCGCTAACAAAAATAGAAATAAATCAATGTGATGTTTTCCCAACTAACCTATCAATACTTCTGTATATTTATAAGCTATAATATATTACATATTCATTAAGCAGAAGCTATGTACAGGTGATTACACACTCGATGCAAGGTTCTATTGGAACTTTATTGGTAACTAGATTTACGCGCGACTTTTCTACTTAAATAAAAAAGTAACCAATGTCAAGACACGGTCATATAGACGGGTTCCGTATGTAATACGCAACCCTTCGCGATAAACGTATTTGTTAAATAACTTCAAAAGTTTCGACAGCTTTCGCTTCCTTTTCCTAATGAGTTTTAGTATATTCTATCAACATGGAAAATTTCAAGTCTAATTCTTTAGAAATCCAAGGAGGAGTGCACTTTGCGGGCGGACAGACAGGCGGACAGAGCTAGACTATAAGGGCTTCTTGTAAGACTACGGAACCCTAAAAAATATCATAGCCCTTTAACACAGTTTTATTCTATTTTAAAGAAAAACCTTTACCTAAAAACAGATTAGGATGACTCCCTTAATACCCGAGTGGTATAAGCGAAGATGGGTCAATATTGCGATCTCATGAATGCTAACCAGGAAGGCTGAGTAAGGGTGTGATGATCTGGATATCTTTGCCGAAGAAGTGTGAATGATTCTAGCCCAGGAATTAAGGATGCGGTCCGAGAAGTGAGAAACCTTTGTCCAACAGTGCTCATAAAAAACACTATAAGCTCACAAAACGGTAGTAAATTCAGTATTAAATGTTATATCGAGAACTTATATTCAAGTTAACAGTTAGCGTAAAATTAAAATTAAATTATCACATAACATTTCATATATTACTTTTTTATATGACATACTCTGTATCATATTGTATTTCATATGTTGAATTGAGTATATGTCATATAAATACTATATTTATTTCAATGTTTTTACACCATTTAGTCTTCCATTAATATTCTATCACTGTCATTAAGGAACATGCTCAATAATTGCATAATGTATGTTGTATTCTGACATGTTAATTCCAATTAAATACAAGGAATGTTCTGTAATAAACTTTATTTATTTAACTATTATTAAGGAACACTCTTTAATGACTAAAAGACCGTGGCTTGTTGATACATACTTATTATAATATTTATATAGTAATAAAAAAAAGGGGGGGAGGGAACGCTGACAGTGAAGGTGACGGTTTCCTCAAACCTATAGCTGGTTGCAAGTTTCAGGCTGTGCTTGAAGTTTTTACTCTGGAAAGCGATAGATACGGCATTGCAAGACAAGATAAGTATATAATATAAAAAAAACCAACAAAGGTATATAATAATAACAAGTCAAAAAGAAATCGCCTCTCAGCAAAGCCTAAGAGATTAAAAATGTAAGGGAAAATTTAAAACAAAAACGTCTGCTTTCTTTTAGCCCCATCTTCTTAGTGGCTAAGTTGAGAACTTTCAGTTTTGAAAAAGTGGTGCAAATTGGTCATAGAGTGGTCATAAATGGTCACTAGGTTTGACTGATTGAACTTAGGAATTCTCAATTTGAGCCGCTAAGAAGATAGGACTCCTTTCTTTGCGTATAAAATCATGTAGTCACAAAACTGTTTGAGAAATGTCTGCAGAGGCGTCTCCATTGCCTTTCGTAATATGTTTGTCATAAAGAGTACACAGCGTTTAGGCTTTGGGCTCAGTTTTACGAGGCTTCTAAATGCTACGTATCCAATTACAAAAATACTTTGAACTGCAAAAGACAGGAATTAAGAACTAATAGAATATAGTCAAACACTTTATTTTAAAAGTAATTAGAACTATGATAGCGACGTCCGGGTTTAAACCAAGTAAAAAAACTCGTAAACCGTTGGGCTTAGTTGAAAATTAGCTTAAATTTTTAATAAATTTTGCTATAAAAGCCTATAATCGAAAATCATTAGATGAAAATGTTGGTAGAGGCGTCTTCATTGCCTATCGTAATATGTTTGACATAAAGCGTACACAGCGTTTAGGCTTTGGGCTCAGTTTTACGAGGCACTTGATAGTTATTCTATTGTAACCATGAACGAGATAATCTTGTAAGGTCCGAACTGGTAAGATTTGTTATTTATTAAAATACTTGTAAATTTATTTCAAACCTACAGGACCGTACCTATAACTGAAACAATTTTGATAACAATTTAAGGTTAAAAAGAGGGATATTTTGAATATTTTTTATAAGTATCGTATATTGGCATTTCTTTCAGATGTTCAAATATTTAATTATTGAAGTTTCGATAGTTCATCGGTACAAAAAGGAACCAACATTTATACGGCTCCGTTCAAGTGAACCCGCTGGGAAAAGTCATGCCGACTTCTGACAAAAGCATTTCAAAACACTTATTTACTAAGCCTTACGAATACAAGAACATTAAGCGTAGTTCAAAGTATACCAACTTACTTTAGTTTACATATATGGCTCTAAACTACGACTATAAACCCGTTGAAGTAGGCAATTTTGATAATTTTCCAAGGTTCTAGCAGAACCTTTTTTTGGGGAATTCTGTAATCAACAGGAAAACACTCATACAGACAGAAAATTTAAGAATTGGTTTTGTTATTATAACTACCTTATATAGTTTATATACTCAGTGAAATCTCCATGTGTTCAGTGAAATAATTTTATTTCGTCGTTACAAACAGACTCTCAATTTTTTATAATTTTTATACATAGTGATATCCAAGTCCGGCCCTGCGTTGCAGTCGTTGCAGGCTCCCCCAGTATGCAACTGCTAGACAAAGTTGCGTCTCTATAAAAGGGGCAGGTCATTAGACAACAGTACAATCTGTCGTAGGACGCGCCACCACATGGGATACACCCTGCTCATCCTCACGCACGGATCACGATAAACATGGTAAGTGTTTACTCATGCATGTGACACCTAGCTATAGCATTATCGGGCTATTTTTAATATATTCAATTTACTTCTCAGAACAGGGCGCGAGGAACCCTTGTAAATTTAGCTCTAATTCGAATACATTATTACTATATAATATTATACATTATTCAAAAATATTTATGCTACATGAATTACTTTCACAAGAATATATGAATTTTTGATTTGATAAAAAATCATTCAGTATTTGTTCTTTTTGCTCGTGCAAAGATTTGTCAATGAGGTTTCTAGATCCTTTATTTGTCTAGATTTTGAAGTAATATGTCAGTATTTAAAAAAATTACAATTTCAATTGTTTTTTGCAATTAGCTATAATAACAATAAAATGTTATTTTTTTTTTCATAACATAAAATAGTTACTATTAATTGATAGATATTTCAATTAATTCATTATTTTTAAATGTATATGACGATATATATTATACATATACATATATGTCTATGTAAGACAATGTAAGACATGCCTGTACACCGCTACAAGTAGAATAAATTGCACAATAATTACGGATTAAAATTTTAATTACGAGTTTTTATTACGGAAATAAGTGAACAAAATGACAATAATTGAAAAAAAAATACAAATATTGAAAGGCATATGTATACCTAGGAAGCTATTAAGGCCTCACCATCTTTAGAGATTTTGGTGTTAAATTTTATTACAAATACCTAATTATGTAAATAATGTTACGATTAAATATGCCTTAAAAATTGAATTATAAGAAGCTTTAGGATTTTCTCGAAAAAATGCAAAAAAAATTAACTTCGACTTGCCTAGCTTGGATTTACGCTATAAATAAAAAAAAACATTGTTATAAACGCCATTCAACAAATTTAACAAACCAACCAATTATATTTTTTTTCTTTACCTATGTCTACATAGCTTTTTCCTGCTATTTAAAAAAACCAAAAACAAACAATTTACTACGCTTTTACAACATCTTGACTTTAACAATAATGATATTATTTATGTGTTTACAATATCAATAAACTTTAAACAAATATCCGCATATATCAAAGAATGCATACAAATGGCCTGGGATTTGCATATTTTCATATGCACACGAGTAAAGTTTAGCTAAGGCCCTCCACACATACAATCTTTATCTTTCATACCATTGAATTAAATAATAATAAAGCCCCATATTAAATACACATTTTTTTTTTATTAATATTAATATAATAGGCCTAGTCAGTAGTCAGCATTTAAGTCGCGACCGTGTGATTGATGGGTGACGCATTCTAACACTGGTTTTCTTATATCCGATCTACTCCGTGTTTCAGAAGGCACGTAAAACAGTGCGTCCCGATTAATGTTACTGAGTTATATTAGTCGTGAGATTGCAGAGATCGTGGGGATTCTGGGGATTTTATCAGACAGCTGTCGGTCCCTGTTACGAGACAGGGATAACACTGGGAGTTATAGTCCGTAGGCGCCCTAAGAAGATGCAGCTATGCGCGTGTTCTGTCGCGCGTGCCTTACCCAACCGCCGGTGCACTCGTTGCATCCACAGCACTAACCTTTGCTAATCGCTTTGTTTGAATATGTTAACCTTAGCAGCGCCGAGTATACTCGTTTTAGGATCAATTTTGAAATAAGTAGGTTTACCTAGTGACGTCACTCGCTTGCAGATCAGAAAGTCAACTAGCCGAAAGGTGAAATATTGGAAATTTTTTGTAGAAAAATATCAAGTATATATATAATAATAAATGTCGTAATTATTAAACTATATCTGAAATTATATACGTAACATATCGCGTTATTAATTGAAACCATGTGCGTGGACTCAGTTAGTCACGTGACTTATTAATTATTATTGTTCTACGTGCTGATTTTTCATTTTTCAAATCATAATAGTTTTATTATTTGAAACCAGTTATTTTCTATTTTATTTTATTTTATTGATAAATTAGAATCCAAAAAACATTACAGTTTCCCAATTTGTTTTTTGGGGACAAAATACATACACATAGATTTCTTAAGAACTAATACATAAATTTCTTAAAACTGTCATGGCTGGTTAGTAAATTCCAGCAACATTTTTATTAATAATAAGGTTTGAGGTTATATTATTAATTTTATATTCGTTAGGTACTCAAAGTTCCTGTAAAGTTGATTGTGTTGCGTCTATGAAGTTAAAACAAGCATAAAATCCAAAGCAAACATTAACTAAGAGCCATTTAAAACGCCCACACTAACAAAATTACTTAAGTCTTATCTTTAAGGGACATTAACACACTTAAACATTATGTTTTGCATAGGCCGAGTTCAAATCAAACGTTTTACTCATCCATTCCAAATTATAAAAGAAAATTATGCCTATCTGTTACTTCAAAAGTGCTTATATAGTACTAATACTAGGATTACATAATATATGTATTGTCTTATCGTTGGAAGACCATTCAGCACATTTATATATTTTTTTACTTAGGCTTTGTACAAACCAAACGTTTTGTCATACATCGACTTAGGGTACATCCACACTAGATATGCACACTTGACATGAGATCCACAGTTCATTTTATTTCTGTGATCTGAGCTGTAATATTTTTTTCTTTTGCTAAATGCATATGAACAAAACAAATAATAATGATTTTTACATGTTGCTATGTCTGTCTTTAGCGGCTAATCTACGAAATGTCTGGATTAAATTTTAACAGAAGAAAACCATCGAAATTCAGAAAGCTATTGAATTCAACGAGGGTGAAGTCACTTGTAACAGCTAGCTAATTAATAACAATCAGAGTCCGGCCCTGTTATTTCCAAGTGGCGTGCGAGCCTTTAATTAGGCGTTATACCTTTTGTTCTACCACATGGGACAATGTCAGCGGTTCTCAAATTCTGTGTCGTTTTCCCACATCTAAATAATCTTGCGAAACGTCTATTATTATAAGACGTCTGCATTCGTGTGCCCAAATTTATTTTCAATTATAAAATACTTGACATTTATAGGCCCAC
>JANCMC010047249.1:0-18744 GCA_024363005.1 Charaxes varanes | reverse complement strand
GGGCGACCAGTCGCTCAACTAGTCGAGGAACGAATCGAAGTACTTGTCAAAGATCAGGCAACCAGTTCAATGACGGTAATCTCTGAAAGAACTGGATTCAAATTTTTTCAAAAAAATTCAAAGGAAGTACCGACAGATAGCTCTCTTTTTTCTTTCTTTATTTTAAGCTTGTGTTAGGAGTGAATTCGACAATACTCCCGCGGTGTTGAGGTTTGAACCAGGTACCTTGCGGATCGCATTCCATCCCTTCTACCGTTAAGCTATTGAGCCTGTAACTGACTGATTAGTAAATCACGAAGAATGTATTATGTACTTTATTTTAGGCACAAAAAAATCTTTAAATAATTTTATTTTATCTGAAATGTAGACTATTGCAGACATACTTTTGTCTTCTATGATAATATGAAAATTAGCGTCTTTATCTTTTAGCACATTTCAGGGGGGGAACCTGGCCGTCCAACTTCAAAGCGGCTTACGAACGGACGCCCCTAAACAACATTCGCTAATTCACTTTGATGTTACAACCCCCCTTTCCATCCCCCCTCTTTGGTCGTCGTAACGAGAAGACGTGCCTTAAAGTTTTAAATTGGTATGTAAAATGTATTTTTCTTCTAAATACGCAGTAATGTTATCGTTAATCACTAACTACATAACTGATCAGAAAGAACGTATTTTCTGCTTGGAATTAAAACAGTGCCGTAATGTTGTATGAAATTTCATTAATACACTGTTTTTATTTTGATATAATTTTAGCACAGAGTTTTAATGTCTCCCCTTAAGCTTTATATAAAAAGCATGCATTGGATCAAAAAGATACTGGATTTTTTTTTAAAATGTTACAGAGGGCAAACGAGCCTTTGAATACTCCTAAAACGCGTTTTCCTATAACGCGGAATAAATCTACCGTGTTATACGGTGATTTACAGTATTTAACTATTTTATAATCTATACATATTTAATGAAATTGAGCGGTCTGTTTATAACGTCCAAATTTTTTTTACTTACTTCATATGAGCATAATTATATAAGATACCTTTAGTAACAAACACAAGTTAAAAGATTTTTATCCGTCCGTCTCTTTTAACCGGCCAAACCGATTTGGACGGAACTTCCACTGGTGGATAGATGATTTTACAAAGTATAACATAGGCTACTTAACTATTAGCTACATACTTAGGGTTCCGCACAAAAAATAAAAACCCTCCAAATTTCACGAGGGCTAAGTCACGGGCTACGGTTGGTAATATGAATAATATAATTCAGTAACTATCTGATTCCTCCACAAAGCTCACGTTGATTTACTTTGTGAGTCACCGTCAGTCTTGACGCGTGTTTTGGCCCAAATAGCCGCGAGATAATTTCGAGCACAAAGGAGAATCCGCTTTGATGATATACCTAGGTTGGCCCGTTGGCGCAGTGGGCAGTGACCCTGCCTTCTGCTCCGGGTGTCATGGCTTCGATTCCCACCTCGAGTGTGTTGTCCATATGTATGTAAATATATATCTCTAAATATATATATATATATATATATCTAAAATAAATATATTTGTGTATAACAGACGGCTGTTACCTATAACACAGGCATTAAGTTGTCTACCGTAGGAACAGACGTCCGTGTGTCATGTGGTCCTGTATATATATATTTATATTTATTTATTATTTACCTTATTATACATTTTATGTATACCTTACAAAAGTTGAGAGCGGGTTGCAGCATTACACCGATTTTCCCTCGTATTCATTCGCGGATTAAAGCAAAGTAGTTTAGTTTCTCATGTTTGCTCTATCTATTCAATCGACATAATCGCCATCTTGTTCTAGTCAGTCAGGTCAATCTTTGGCGCGTCCAGGAATAATATCAGATCAGCAATGTCATTTGCCAATCCTAGAATCCTTAAGAAATGCTTTCAAAACGCTTAGAAGGTGAAATGCGAAGGTAATGTTGATACACTACACTTTCAGTAAACGTCTTATTGCGAGTTTCCTACAGAACGAGTTGAGCGAATGAATGGAATTCCGTCAAAGGGTAGAATTTCACTTCCCCGCGAATAGTATCTTGTTGCAATGACTTCGACAAAATCCCTGAGATATATTGGAACATCTTTCTTAAGTTGCATAGCTATCGGTTTTCTGCAGCCTTTGAAGAGTATATGTACATAAGAGTTACATAATTTATTACCTTAATTATCTTCAGCCCATTAAAAATCCTTCAAGGAATTTCGTTAATTCCCTTCTCTGAACGCCGTTTATGTTTAGATATTATGACAATGGGATTTTCTATAAGACAAGTTTGATCAGATCTATTTTAAGGAACTGTATCATTAGAAACCGCATAAATACTTATCGTCCGATATCAACGACGCCAAACGTTACCTTATATGGTGAGGAGGTGAGTAGTGTTGGAAAATACTAATCTATTTGTTTATATTTACAAGGTGCAAACAGACCAGTGGTGCACCTAAACTTTAGTAGCTTAGGTGCACCACTGGTCTGTTCTCATGGTCGTGTCTGTGGTCATGGTTACCTACACCCCCAGGAGGGTCGCGGAAGCGTTGTCGGTCTTTAAAAAGAGTTTTAGACCATCGAAAAGTAAGAAACCAAATGAAATGCAACTACAATACCATCAGTTGACGTGACTGAATTGCCGCCAGTTCACGTCGATCTTATGTGAGAAAGACGTACTGGTACCCGGACGCGCCTTCCTCATTCGGCTCCAGACCAAGAGGACTGCAAGCGTGGTGCTACCATGTAACGATTATTATTATTTTTGATCTCCTTATATACATTTATACTGTATACATATTGAAAAGTAACTTGCGCTCGTAAGTGCGTCCTCGTGACAGCAAGTAATGATGGCAAAAATGTCGTCGGTTAACTAAAGCACTTTCAGAAAATTTCACTATAAGCTATGATTTGTACCAAATAAAGTAAGTAATAAGGACTTCAATTAAATGAAGTACGAATTTCACGCCGAAGTAGTGTAGAATTTCAATCGTTATTTATAGATTTTAGTTGCAATGAATTCAGCAAAAAAGGCGTTACTTTCTTCCGTGAACAGTTTCCAATTCCAATTTACAGTTTTAGTTTCCTGTGGCAGTAAATTTAGCTCTATTTTTGTTTTAAACGGCTGAGTAAATTTGCCGAAAACGAAGACTATGTTAGTAAAAAGCAAGCCAAATTCAACATTGAATTGTACTAGAGATATCCGGCTGGTGGATATTCGGCCAGAAATCTTTAGATTTGCATACCATATGCTCATTTAACACTATGTACAAAATTTTAATTATTTATCTAGTCTCCACGTCTAGTGATGGTGTTGTTGTCGCGTTTCGTTCGGTTTGTGAGACTTTCCGGTGGCCTAAACTCGTCATTAAGAGCCGGCAGCGCATCTGCTGGCCTTCTGGTCGTCCATATGTAAGTATTGTTAATTATGGATCCCATGAGGACAAACGACACTACATTACATACACCACCACTAACTATGACTTTATCTTGAACCTATACTATATCATTATTTGCCTAGACTTCATAATTTAGTTCAAATATTATACATAATGCATTTCCTATAAGATACATTTAATTTACTTAAAATAATATAAATTTAAGTACTACCTAAAACATATATTTCTTATCAGAAAGTCAAAATCGTTTTTTCATGTAGACTTTTCTTATAAGCACTTATGATCGTTATATGTATAATAATATTAGATTAGAGCCTCAATAGCTCAACGGTATAAGGTATGGAGTGAAATCCGTAAGGTACCCGGTTCAAACCCCATCGCCGTTGGGGTATTGTCGCACCCACTCCTAATACAAGGTTTTAATTTAAGCTTAGTAGGAGGGGTAAAGGGAATATTAGAAATACCTAAAAAAGTATTCCTAATACACCTCTCAAGTTTATGTTTTGTAACATATGTCAAAAAAATCGTAAGTTTTTCCGAATTTTATAATAAGAAGTATATTTAAAAAGACAAGAAATAAGAGTCTGTCTGTCTGTCTCTGTTTCTGCAACACTAACTAACAGTAACACTGTCTGTCTCTGTTTCTACAACCCCTTCTTCCTCCCGTAGAGTAGAATAACAATTTGATATCTTATTTTATATCATTGTTACAACAAAGTCTCTTGTTAAACATTGTCTTAACTAGGTCACACCTTGTTCTTAACTTTTATCTGGTGGTTATAACTGTAGTATATATTCATGAAATTCGTTGGAAGTTTCATGAGATAATTTATTGTACTTGAGAAATATTATTCTTGTGGGTTTATACTTAACCAAGAAGATGTATTAAAACTTGTAGTTCGCTAGTGTGATATGACGAAATTACATGTATTAATTATAAAGTTTTAACATAGTGTATTTATTCTCCTTAAATAAAAAATTTACCGTCTCTATTGCTGGAGCCAGCTTCCATACCATAGTTACGATCATTTCAATAAACCTGTAGTGTGGCCTGGGACACTGCGCAAAGTTTTGTAGTACTTTGTAGTCTTCAAGGACAAAAATGTACAAACACTTTGAGCTATGTCTGGCTCCGGCATGTTAATACTAGGTGTAGAATATTGTTAACTAAGGCCATCTTAAAATAAATGATGAATCTCCATCAGCCTGCAGGTACTGCAATCATTATGTGCCTGTTGCAATCCATTGCCCAATATAGGCCTCTCCCATGGCGCGCTACATAGCCCCGTCTTTGGCTGAACGTAACCAGTTTACTAACTTAGCCTAGCTTCTTTGCGAAGATAGTTAAACACATGTTATAGATGGGTTGGACTTTGAAAGGAATAGCGGACGAACAGTACATTCTGCAACCATTGAGCTGTTGGGGTTTCTATGTAATCTGGTAAGGGATTATCCATGCTTACGCCTCACGTTAAAGGGGTGTAGGTAGCTAAAATATGGCATTATGTAAGAACGGGCATTGGAGTCAAAAGTTTTGTGACGTCACGTGTCAAAATTTAAAAAAATGGAAAAAAAAAATTAAACGAAAAATTATAAATGCTGTTTTCTTTTAATTATTTATAATACATGCATATAATTGAAACATATGTGATGTCATATAAAAGGTAACAAGGGTCACAAAATGTGACAGCATGTGACAAGAATGTGGGGGGTGATATTTAAAGTAGACTAATTTAATTTTATTATGTTAACTTAAAACTATGGATCTATGTAATCTGAAATAAATAATTAATTATTATTATTAACTCGTGTGACGCCAGCAGCGTGCACGTCGATTTACTGCTACCTGTGTGGGCTGCACTCGGACTTGACGCTGGCACGTGTCATGCTCGGCCAACCGCAGGGCAACGCGCCGTATTTCCCCTGCCTGCTCACGCATCAGGTAACAAGAAAACACCTTAATACTATAAATATATAATATATTACATGGTAAATAGGCGAAAAGCTAAAAAAAAATATCATATGTATATCCGGCTCGAAGGACCATAATATTTTTATAGTTTTACAAGCGAACGAAAAATGCATAACATATATGTACATATCTCCTCTTCCCTCCAAATGCAACATTTAAATTTATTATTAAACGCTTCTATTTAGTTTGACTTGTTTGGAGGGTCAAATCTTGGAAGTGAAATGAGAACCACTTCGTGATGTTCGGTTAGGGTCGAATTTGGTGCACTTACATATTTTCGATTACACTACAATAATATAGATACATATATGGATCTAATCTAATGATGGAATAGAATGATAGGCATAGGTACTTCTACAAAATACTAGATAAACTCATCGAGTTTGGGCCCATTTGTTTTGTCTTCGTATACATTGTGTTCCGGCGCCAGGAAACTGGTTTGATGATTGAGAATGGAAAAAATAAAAAACTTAAAAATAAAATAGGAAAAAAACCTTTTTAAGCTAAACGCTTTTGCTGTGAAAGTACTAAGATATAAAAAGTAATTAAAGAGATCGTAGGTACCAGTTGTCACACCACTCTCCTCATCAATTTGAGGCCTCGACCAGACACAAAATAAAATGCGCGGAGCGCGGTGTAACTTACGAGTATAATACGACTTTTGATAGAAATTTCTTGCGTCCCACGCATTTTATTACCGTTTTCGTACCGTCCGTGTAATTTTCATAAGTACCGAAAACTTTTGCTTCACTTATTAATATATGAAATAATAACCTAGTGTTATTCTACCAACAGCAGCACTCCAACGCCGAGGCGTTGAAGGAGAACGGCTCGGCTCTAGTCTGCACGTTTTGTTACCACTCGCTGTTGAGCCAATGGAAGAGGTGAGTGATATAAATATTTGGAGATGCGAACGATTTCTTTTATATAACAGGGGTCAGACGGGCTGACACAACACCAGAGGGCTCGCAGTTTCGTTGCCGGCCTTTGAGGAGGAGTTTGGGCCACTGGGAACTCTCACAAACCGAACAAAATACGATAACAATACCAACACTTGATGCGACATCATTGCAGCCTCTTCAAATCGATCTCATGTGAGAAAGAGGTACTGTTACTTGAAAACAACGGCCCAATTCGGCTGCAGGCCAACATGGCCGCAAGCGTGACGTTACTTCAAATTCAAAGGATTTTTATTAAAGTAGACTTTTACAAGCTCTTTTGAATCGTCACATATTTCAAAAGCTACCACTGATTCGAAAGAGTCGAGCCACGAGAAGAATCAGCAAGAAACTTCTGATTAGTGTTTTAAGCAATTAGCCTATTTCCAAATAGAAAATAGTCCTTCCTGCCTTGTCAGATTTCCAATTCAGATTTGCTGATTCCTTTCTTATATCGATATTTTTTTTAGTCTGCATTACCCTAGTACCTTATGGACTCAGACGGTATTTGATTGACTTTGACACTTTTCTTTTCTCTATTATTGTTTGTACCTACAGACGATGACTAATTTTAAGTATAGTCTAGTTTGTTAATTCTTTTTATATAGTAGTTAGTATATTAGTTAGCACCACCTTAGTTATTTTTAGTTTAATTATTTTATCTATATATTCGGTTGTCTGGTAGAAATCGCTCTGAAGCAATAAGACCGCCGATTATACTGCAACATTGTACTTATATTTGTATTGTCTATCCTTCTATTTGTACGTTGTGTTGTAGTATAATAAAGTGTATTTATTCATTCATTCATTCAATTTTTTTTTAATGTCCTATACTAACCTCTACTTGGACTCATTCCGTGTTACAGTGGTTGAGCCACTTTTATTCTGATTTTTAGGGTTCCGTAGTACTACAAGGAACCCTTATAATTTTACTCAGTCCGTCCGACCGCCCGTCCGTCCATCCATCCGTCCGTGCGGCCATCCGTCCGTCTGTCTGCCCGTAAGGTGGTCCCTTCCCTAGCATTTCCAAACTATTAGACGTAGAGACTTGGAACTTTCCATGTTGATAGGACATTCTAAAAACTCGCCAGGAAAATTATTTTGTACGAAATTGGACAACAACTTTTGAAGTTATTTAACAAATACGTTTATAGCGTACCAGATACGGAATCCTTTTATATAAGCGTGCCTTGACACGGTCTTGGCCATTTTTATACTATATCATACCATACTAATGTGCAATAAACATATATAACTAACGTACATACATACGTAAAAGATATAACAGAAATCAGTACGAAATATTGTCGCAGTGCATTTAAAAATGGCGTATAACAACGCGATTTAGTATCGTATCTTAACTTTAGTCGACGGGTATACACCGTCCGTTACCACTACAAGCAACTAATAATCCCGGCAGCGCAAGTATCGTAATATAGTGCACCTGGCCACCCCCTAGGGGGGGACGTACGTGTGAAACGATTTTTTAAAAATACGCCAAGAGTTGAATATTCTGTTCGTCCGCTGGATTTATAATTAAGGAATGTGATAAATGTAACGGAGTTAGTTTAAGACGGTTTATATAAAAGTACTTCGGTTCTTTGGTAAGTATGTATTATCTTGATATATAGACGTTGTAAATATATATTATTGAACATATTTAGGGTTCCGTACCTCCATTGGAAAAAAGCAATCCTCATAGGATCAACTTCATTGTCCGTCTGTCTGTCTGTCTGGACCCTTTTTCTCAGGAACGTGTAGACCTATAAAGTTGAAATTAATAACAAACACTGAGATCAGCAGTCCCTTGAATCTGCGAAAAAATTAACCCTCTAAGTGTACGCAATCAAAAGATATGGCCGTCTATGTCACATTTCCCATACTACTACATTCGAAAAGAGAATCAAAACCTATAGGGTACTTCTCGTTGACCTCATCAATCAAGAAATTTGGCAATAAGCTATATCTTGAAATACCAGTATAGGAAAAATTCCAAAAACCATAAATTTGTATTTACATCACAAAAAATGCAGAGACTTTATCACATTAATGGAAATTTTATGAAAAATATAAATTTTAAAATAATCTGTGAATGTATCATTACACGATGGTACGGAACCCTTAATACGCGGGTCTGACTCGCACTTGACCGGTTTATTTAGATTGCTACTCCGATGGCTCCCTTTAATTGTATCAACCCAGGGTTCGACCATTTCTAGTTGATTAAGCACACGGCATGGGTCTGTCGAGCGGAGCAAACGAATAGACATGTGCGGTAGAGCAACTGTTTTTTTTTTTTTATAAAACTGCATCCGGATCACCGCATTTTTTACAGACTCCACGGTCGAACATCCGCTTTAAATAAAAATGCAGGAAAAAGTTTTTGATGCCATCCCATTATTGCAGGTTTTAGCCAATACACGCGCAAGAAGTTTAAAAAATATCCCGGACATTGATTGTCCCGATATTGAAATAGTAAAGTGTGTTAACTGTTTACTTCCTACCGGCTTATTATATTAAATGTAAGATTAAATATAAGATTTCTCTCAACGGGAAGTTAGCTGTTAACAAGTTTTTCAACTTGAAATTTACATTTTCTGCAAATTAAAATCAAAATTTGTATTCAAATTGCTTGTTTTTTGCGGACTTTGGGATGCAATTACTTTGAGTGAGAACATGTTTCTTCGTAATTTCATTGCTCATAGTATGTAAATTGTAATTAAAATATATAAAATCGAGAGATCACCTAATACGCAATCTGGAACACTTACAATGATGAAATTTGACAAGGAGCAAGGAGTAGGAGGTAGTTATGACACTTACGCCAATAAAGTATTTTTAATTTTTTAATAAAGACTAAGGAGGTCTAAGGGGGTTCCCCACAATTCTACGCGGACGAAGTCCCGGGAAACAGCTAGTTCATTACAATAACAAAGATCCAGATCCATTACTTATTGTTTGTAATTTTCTATTGGCTGCCTTTTTGTATAACTTTGTTTATCGTACAGGTATTCCTTTGTCTCCGTTTACAATACGTCTCACAATAAATAAATGATTCAATACAGACATGATGCGATATGTGACGCCGTTCAAGAACAATGGGTGACCTAAATAGGTATACCGAGTGAAAATGATACCATCGACTACCATTGGAAGCTACAAAGGACTTCACGGAATGCTTAAGGTATCTTTCGGGAAAGCGCACAATGAACGGCTCGGACTCGAAAATTCCAGATAATGATAGTGTATAGTGTCGTTTTGAGTGTTTTTTTTTTTCAAGAGGCAATTGGGCAAAGGATTTAACTCAACTGCTACTGATGCCCGTGAACAAAGTCAGAACAGAGTACTGGCACTTTTTGAAATATGTATGGTGATTTTTTGTCCCATAATTTGGTCTGTTTCTTCTGGAATAATTAACTAAACATTTTCACTTATAAAGTTATAGGAACATACAAATGCTGCTAATAATTTCAACCGACATAAAAAGAGAGGTTTTCAATTCGACCGTATTTTTGATTTTCTTTTTGTTTATGATTGTTACCTCACAACTTTCGACTGGGTAAGCCGATTTTGATGATTCTTTACTTATTGAAAGTTGGACCTCTCCGTGCGGTCCAATTTCAATTTGGTCCAGTTCTGACAATTTCAAGACGTTTTGTTTATATACTATTATAATAATGACAGTTAGTACATAGGTACAAGATATATTCATTTAAATATGGTTATAATATAGTGTTCGGCATTGTTAGTGCCTTTGCATTATTATTGCAATGTATATTCTTGACTGGCCCGTTGGTACAGTGGGCAGTAACCTTTCTTTCCGCTCCGGAGGTCGCGGGTTCGATTCCCGCCTCGAGTCTGGGTGTATTATATATATTTATATATTTCTACAAAAAACAATATTTGTGTATAACCCCTTGTAATTAAAAAAAAATGTGTGTGTCAGCTCCGAAGCACGACCGGAGTTTACTCCTTAATAATGGTTATCGTAAAATTTAAAATAAATGCAAAGAGACTAAATGAATGCATATTTAATATCAATGAAAGGATATAATTTTATCCATGCCTTATTTTAAAAATATATTGTTTATGTTATATACATAATAAAAACGATTAGTTTTTTTTTTCACAATTAATATTAATCACAATAAGTAGCATCTTCAACGTTATCGTTGTCCTACCCGAACGTTGAGTTACTATTGACTACATTCTAACCGTACCCCTTGCCCCCTAATTCGCCCACCTTTGCCCCCCCCCCCTTACTACAGCCGTGTGTAAGCACCATATAATATAGAGTATACATCTTCCTTTCTCTTTCTTCAATGCGTTCAGAATAAGAGGAGTGGGGATCTTAACACTGGCGAGTGTATCGCATAGCACTCATATTTTTTCATACCACTGGCCTTATATCGTTTCTATAATATCCGATTAAATATAAAATAAACTGAAGTGGTTGAATTGGCTTACAGTATTAACTATTCTTTATTGTATTCTAAAATAGATCGAAGAAGAAGCAACCGAAAAGCCCGTGAATACTTTAGCCGATGAAGAGGAGTACGAGAGGCGGCAACAAGAGCTTAGAAAGAAGCAAGAAGAAGAAGCCCAAGCATCTCAAAGTGAGTCGATAAGAACATTATTATAATAAACAGAGAAGTTAAAAATTACCTCGCAAAAATATGTAATTTGTAACTTAAAAAACAGTTTGTATACTAAGTAATTTTGTATTTAACTGCCTGTCATGGATTTTTGCAAAATAACGCTTGATTTTGTCAATTAAACAGTTTATTAAAGGTAGGTGTCCACATATTCGTATCGAACGCATCGTATTTTTTTTTTGACGCGTTCACAGGATCAGTAGCGATCGGATTGCCGACGCCACTCTGTTGAGATTTGCATTCCTTATGACGTCATCGGCATTGCAGACGAGTAGATTTGTACGATCCCTACAATCTGTACGATGCGGATAAGGAGACACACATGTATGGCTTTCAATACGAAGAATACTACGATCCCTTCCATACGATGAGTCCGATTCGTACGACGCGGACATGTGGACGCCTGCCCTTAACCCGAAAAGCTTTATCAGACTAACCCATAACGTGATAGTGCTTGGCTCCTTCTAAGGGGTCATCCATATATTTACGTCACACTCTAAAAGGGGGAGCGTATAACCATATTAGAGTAATTATTAATGCGCTACATAAAATAATTAAAAGAAACTGCTGATTTCTTGAGAATGTGATGACACACCAAGAGAGTGGGGGTTCGAAACTGTGGTTTCGACAACCTGTGATAAGGGCCGAGGGAGACGTTAAGGAATTGTAAAATTCGTGTTACTTAATTTATGCAAGACCCCTAACCTAATGCAATTTCTTGTTTGTGTGCATTTACTATAATCCCCCCTATAACGCAGTACTCTTATAACCTTTTAAAATTATTCTATAATATATAATATTACATAAAGCGCTTTTCTATAACGCGGAATAAATTGGCCGTGTTGTAGGGGGGTTACAGTATTTATTTCTGTAGCTATTACTAATATAATAAAGATTCGAGATAAAGGGTGCAACACCAAGGTAAGTTTTAAAATATAAAAACTTACAAATAAAAGTATAGGATGACCAGTTCTTTTACTTCCAGCTAAAAGCGAGGTGCGATCAAAATGTTCATATTATGTGGTATATTTTGTAAGTTCTTTATAAATTCTCTGCCTGTTGGTTATTGTGATATGAAATTAATATTTTATTGATAATAATTTTTTGTATTGATGCTCTTTATAATATAAAGATTGGCCCTTCGGTAAAACCTTACTTACTGAATGCTATAATTATGAATTACTTAATTGCGATTCAATAGTGCAAGGCCCAGGCCAGATATAATTGGAGGAAACTGGCAGACCCTTTGTTCAGTAGTGGGACAAAGAATATTAGTTAAAAAGGTTTACGTTTCGATTTCAAACTGCTTTGCTTAAGATTTCATTAATAGTTGTATTACAACAAAGTTATTGATGAATAAGAAATCAATAAATGTTTTGATCAATCCTCGCTGGACATACCGTGTCTAGGTTTATTTTAATAAGTATATTTTAAAATTTACGAGATAATTTCAATTAAATGGGTAATAGTTTAGAGTTACGAGGGACTCCGTAATAGAACTTCCTTTCCTCTTATTTTTACTATCAAAATTGCTGAGGAGATTCTTTAACAACTTTTGTAAAATTTGGTCGCAAATATGAGGTCATATATAATAATATGTATGTATATTATTACCTAAATCGAGTCCCACCCAAATTGCTATTATGAATCGTTCAGTTATCGAGCAGGAATGATTAAAAAGCAAATCTGTGCAATGTTGTAAACCGAATTTTACACTACCAACGTCGCGGTCAAAACGCAGCACTGCACTCTTTCTTTCGTGCCTAAACGCATGTTTCGCTTCAAAACTGAAGAATCATCAGCAGATAATCATCATCAGATGATGATGATGATCAGCAGTTTCTACTATGGCCTTAACAATGTTGGTGTATGTAGCATTCGGGCTATAACATGACACACATTTTCCATCGTTTTTATTCATGGATTTACGGGTATTGTTTTAACTCCACCTGGCTTTTCATTTCCGCAAACTCGCGCCCGATTCTATCGAGTCTAGTTATCCAATTCATCTCTGAATTTTCGCTTCCCAAAGTAAAGTCTCCGTAAGGATGTTCGTGGGGTGTGCGTTGATGAGTTCGGTTCGGTGTCGACAGAGTACTACGGAGGCGGGGGCGGGCCCTGCGGACGGTGATGAGGCGCAGGGGCTCGCTCAAGGGATGAAGATGGTAATATCTGTAACCTCTCTTTTCCGAGATGAATGATTTTTGTGATTTTATTTAGAACATTAAATGTAGCCTTATCACAAAGTTTGCGGTACGATGTCTTTTATACCCTGTTTTTTCATTGACTTGATTATAAAAAACTACATGCATACATATATGTTAATCATTATTAAGCTGGATTGCAAATTACTCTGGTATTTATGTGCTTAAATCTATGAATAAAATCTTGTAGGCTTTAAGATAAAGGAAAACATCGTGAAGAAAAAACCACAAGTAAAATTTCTGAGATATATGTATGTATATAAACTCTACCGGCCTGAAATGGGATAAAATAGAGGACAGAGCAATATAATATAATTTTATCCGACATTGATTTATTACTCAACAACACTTACCAAGTTGAGGAGGTCGTGGCATCAATGTTCGACATTCGAGTCGATCGTTAGGTTAAGTAGCTCTTACTGCAACCGCGTGATAAATGGGTCACCCATTCTAGCACTGGTTCTGTCTGTCACGCCTAAACCACTGAATCAATTTTGATGAAATTTCGGTATAAAGATAGAATAAACCTTCAAGAATGACATAGGCCTTTTTTGTTACGTACGAAAATGAAAATTTTAATGGCTTACCCAGGTATTTGAAGTGTATGAAAGTCAAAGAATGCAATGCGGACGAAGTAGCCGGTTGTGAAAAAAACTATATTTTTGGACATTTTAAATCCAAAAATAAAATATATGTTTAATTTATTGTAAATGCTATGACCTACTTCGAACGTTAGCATTGTTAAAGATATAAAAACAATACTTAATAATCAGTACAGTGGTGTGCGATTGGTATTCCGAAGAATTCACGAAAATTTTACTCACGGTTGCGTTTGAAAACAACGGAAAATTACTTCAGAAATTTTATTGAATAATCTTCGAGCCACTCGCAGATTTTTAAGTAACTTTAATATACAGTATTCAATACTTTGATAAACTATAATTCGAATTCAATAATTGTATCAAAAATACTTGGGGAGTTCTGTAAAGTTTTACCCGACTAAAAAGGGGAAGGTTCTCCATTCGATTGATATGTTTGCTTTTTACGTATTTACACGGTTTACGCTGAAATTTATGATCCGATATACGCGATCGATCTTTAGTTTGATGCGGAATAGTTGCAATTTGGTCCCATACTAATTTAACATAGTTTCGCCCAGTAGTTTTCATATTATGCAACTTTTGTTATATTTACAGCTTATGTATATTAAAATTAAATCTTTACTATTATTTTTTCTGTTATTTTTTTAATTGTTTTTATATATTGTAACAGTATTCCGCGCTACGTCTTCTTTACCACGCTAATTATCGGCACTGAATAAATCAAAAAAGCTTGTAAAAGTCTACTTGAATGAAATATCATTTGAATTCGAATTTATTAGAAAAATTCCACACTGTGACATTTTTGCAGACCTATGGAGGAAACTCATGAAGGACTGTTTGCAGATCTGTGAACTGGTTTAAAACTGTTATTATTGTACTCTTGAATCTTTACATATTCACTATTTGTAAGTTATGTTTTTAATTAGAGTAAGTGGATATAAGTCCGTTCTAATTAAACAAATAAATATAATAAATATATAATTTTTCACACTGCGTTGGCAGTAGTGGTATTGGGTAAAGACTGAATCAGGGAGCTGATTCCACAGGCCTTTCGTTGACATACACATAGTTTAAAAGATAAATATACATATAATATAGACATATTTTAAGTTTCAGGCTATCATATTAATTATCTAATACTTTTTGTGTGGTGGCGAACAAAGTTTGTTTTTTTTTTATTCATTATTTAAGTTTTTGTTGTACGTCACGCGATTACTCCGCCATTTATAAAACGAATGTAATAATTATTTTTTTGTTTGGTAAACCATACTTTAGAGATGGCCCCATAGACATTTTATCAGAATCGAAAAAGATTTTTCAGAAATCAACAAAATTCTTAAGAGTGTCATTAGACATAACAATGCTTTCCATAAAAAAATTATAAATAAATTAACTTTAATTAAAAAGAAAACCGCCTTCAAAAATAGCAACAAGGAACTAAAAAGCAAATAATTATTAGTACTTTCAAACGATTTGAGGAGGTTGTCGCCTAATCAGTGGTCGGCATTTGAGTCGATCGCTAACTTAAGTTGCTCTGGCTGCGACCGGGTGATAGATGGGTGACATAAGTCGTAAGGGTGTAGAGTTCGCGGGGGTTCCGAGGATGACGTCAGATGGCGAACGGCCTTCTTAACTCGCCCCACAGCCAAATCTTCTGCAATCTAAGCGGACCCTGGTACTTAACCGGGATAACGGTAGTCTATCTAACACTGAAAGAATGTTTAAAATCGGACTGGTAATTCCTGAGATTAGCGCGATCAAGCAAACAAACAAATTCTTCAGCTTTATATATTAGTAAAGATAAAGGGCTAACGATCAGGTGTTTCACCTAAGTGACTACAGACGCCCATAGATGTCTGCACCATCAGGAGGCTCACAAATGCGTTGCCGGCCAGCCGATGTGTATAAAGAAATTTTACACACTGTTTAAATATTTTTGTTATCGCCTAAGACAATTAACAAAGTATCCTATTCCCACTGTTATCGTAAAGGTCATTGACACCTGCACAAGATCGCAGAGTATAATCACCGGTGACGTAACACATCGCGCAAATTCGGCTATGAGACGTATTTCTTAGCATTGCATAGATTCACCGTACGGGTCTATTGCATACTAGCTGTAACCCGCTACTTCGTCTGTGTTAATTCCTAGTGATTTTGTTAAATTATGAGGGTTTTTATTCTCGTGTGCGGTATCCTAATTAATTTTCTAGGATTAAATAGCATATGTTGTTCCTTGTAACATCAGCTGCCTTCCAACGAAAATAAAGGATTTAATTTACACGTTACGAATAAAAAAAAATAATCAAAGTATACCGCATATAAAATGAAAAGCCTGAAAATTTTACAAAATCACTGAATACACGCGGACAAAGTCGCAGTTCGCAGCTAGTCCAATCTAATCTCCAATATACAAGCGACAAGTCACCTATCACGAAATCTCGAAAACCGCGAGACGTACAAAGATAAAATTTGGCAAGCAGTTACTTTATAGTTATCGACTTCAAATAAATACCTTGTCTTATGTAACGCGACTGCAAATAATTAGCTATAAACTATCTGTGTTCATTTATACCTACTACGTTGCCTCTATACCTCAAGTTTATTATAAGGTGCAACGCACACTTGAGACAAACACTTTATCTATACTAATATATAAAGCTGAAGAGTTTGTTTGTATGCTGGTTTACTTGAACACGCTAATCTCAGGAACTATTGGTTCGATTTGAAAAATTATTTCAGTGTTACATAGCACATTTATCCAGGAAGGCTATACATGATATCGCTAAAATTGAATCTATTTTTTATTAACCTAATTTTAAGTGGCGGGCACAGCTAGTTAATATTATGACGAAAATCTTACACCATTTGTCTAATAACTAGTTAGACGCCTAAGAGCGAATGATTCATTATACGGAAGGTCATTTTGAATTGGTGGCGTGGCATTTGCACTGCAAAAATGTACAAAATAAGTTGCAATTGATATTTACATAGAAGCGTTGATAAACGTTCGACATTAAATAAATAAATAAATATACAGGACTATATGACATACAGAAGTCTGTTCCTATCGTAGACAACTAAATGCCCGTGTTATAGGCAACAGACGCCTGTAATACACAAATATTTTTTTTAAGAAATATATAAATACATACATATGGCTGGCCCGTTGGCACAGTGGGCAATGACCCTGCCTTCTGCTCCGGGGGTCGTGGGTTCGATTCCCACCTCGAGTCTGGGTGTAGATTATTGCTATGTTATCATTACACAGACCTCACAGGTTTAAGCCCACCCCTTTCAACCGTTGAGCTACTGAGACTAAGATATCGACCTTACAAAAGACTTTTTCTTTTTCTTTTCTCTCTCTCTCTTTTTTCTTTTTCTTTTCTGTCACTCTTTTTCTTCTTCTTTCTTTGTTTCAATTTTATTTCTTTCTTCGTCTTAGTATTATCCCGATCTAGTACTAGGGTCCGCTTAAATTGTAGAGGCAGTGGCTGTGGGACGAGTTAAAGCGACTGCCGTCTGACGTCATCGCCGCAACCGCCCACAACTTCTACAATCCCACAACTAATATCACTCAGTGACATTAATCGGGAGCCACTGTTTTACGTGTCATCCAAAACACGGAGGAGGTCGGATATTTGAAAACCAATGTTAGAATTGGTCACCCATCTATTAACCAGGCGCAGTAAGAGCTACTTAACCTAGTGATCGCCGCATATGCCAGGCACTTGTTAAGATACGACCTCCTGTTTATTTTTATAGGTGAAAAAAAAGTAAAAAAGCTATTAAAGCTAAAGTCAATTTCAAGTCCCGTAAAGTAGCTGATAAAGGCACTGATGTATGAAACCGGTGCTTCCTCAGACACTAGCGTATTTTTATTAGAGCTAGGTATTTTTAAATTTAGGTTGCCAAAACTATAAAAAGAGCTCTAAAATTCTCTTGCAGTAGAGCAAACTAAAGCTAAGCTGTACTCGAGAATTTAAGCGTAGTTTTAGTGCATAGGAGTAACTGGAATTTATTTGTAAAAGTTTATTTTATTTAGTTTCATTTGTACAAATTCTTGAGTACAAATAAATAAAACTGAAGTGTATGGTTGCGAGATCGAAATAAAGCTATTTCACATTATGAGTAACAAAAAAACACGTTTAACATTTGTTTTTGCCACGGCTACTCTTCGAAACGGCTGCGCCAATTTTGATAGTATTATCACTGGTAAATAGGTAAGTTTTTAAGGAATGACATAAACTAATTTAACTCAAGCAAAAATATTCCCCTATATACATATCCTTATAAAAAGATAGATAATGTTGCGGGTAACAGCCGGTATTGCATAAATATGGAAGCGATCTTATTATAAGATATGCACAATTTTTATAATATCGGTTTTGATCATACAAACATGTTAAAGCACTGACATAGATAATATTAGCCATCTTCCTCGTTCCAAAAATAGCGCCATTTGTTCGGGACAAGCGTGGGCGTGCATGTCATCATGAAGAAACATCGGACACTGCTTTAACATTCAAAATTAAGGGTTGTGGTCTTTCTGAAGATTATTGTGTTTAATTTTGGCCAAAGAAGAACAAGAAGATTAGCTTCACCAATAATTATCAATGTATATACTTACATTTTAACAGGATAAATTAACGTTGAAATTTGGATTGTCTTTCAAGAACTCGAGTCTTAGTTTTTAATCCCCGACGCAAAAAGAGCGGTGTTATAAGTTTGACGTGTCTGTCTGTCTGTTTGTGCTAGTGTGTTTGTCTGTCTGTCTCTGGCATGATAGTCCCCGAATGGTGGAAACGATTTCAATTAGTTTTTTGTATTAAAGGTGACTATGCGAGTGGTCTTAGACATGTTTAATGTAATTCGGGTTTTTTTTATGTTACAAAGGGGCAGACGAGCAGGCAGCAGGCACCGAAGTGCCTACCGACGTCCATGGACATCTGCACGACCAGAAGGCCAGCAG
>JANCMC010047214.1:0-23036 GCA_024363005.1 Charaxes varanes | reverse complement strand
CGTAAGCTTGGAGTGCAGTGTAGGACGTATGTCTAAAGATCTCCAGTAAAGACCAAACGACAACCAAAACAAACACGGTTAAACGGTATATGCCAAATCAGTGCTCCTGTGACGCCCCTCTCAGGGGTAATCTAAGGATGGTACTCCTAGTTTTTAGTGGGTATTTCGATAGTGAGCCGGCGAGTCCCACATTCTCGATCGAGACTGTACTTGATTGACGAGTTCAGTGTGGACTGGGGCGCGTAAATGCATTTTCCAGGACTAAAAAAAGTATAATTACCCAGATTCGCAACTGCCCAAAGTACACACACAAAGCTTCGTCATCCACTTAGTAATAAGGCATCAGACGCTCGAACCTGCAGTTTTGTGTAAAGCGCTAGGACGACAATCTAATTTTTTTCTCTTTTTATACGCACAGAACATCAAATGTTAATGAGGATGCAAAACAAATGATAATAATCATGGCATATGCAAATTGGATCATTGTACAAGTTAAAAATAAAAATTACCTAATGCCACGGAATAAATTTAAAGCACAATTTAAATGAAGAAGACGTTAGCAAAAAACCGCTTAACTAAGCGATGACTTTCACTTACAAAGTACAGTCAGCATGATGCATCTGAAGTCATATGCGCAATTCTCTCGGAAATTGATGATCAGCATTAACAATGGTGTGCCCGATTTTACAAACGTATTTGAGAAAATAAATTGTTTTAGAGTAGTTTATTGTATATTACCATTTAAAAAATACCAGCGACCCACCCCGATTTCTCAAGGTTATCGAAGGTTTCATATTTTAAAAAAATATTTTATGGCTTATGTTCATCAGGAATCATGTAGAATTCTAATGGTGAAAGAACTTTTTAATTCAGTCCAGTAGTTTCAGAACCTATTCAATGCATAAAAACAATCAAATCTTTCCTATTTATAATATTAGTATTTAAATAGATATTGCTGCTTTGTGGAACCTCACATAAACTTATAAAAATGTTCTAGGAATAGCTATAGGCAATACGTATTAAGTATCTTTACCCCTCTAAGCTATAACTAAGCTTTTTAAAACTCCTTTTTTCTTATTATCGGGAGTTAGATTTTAAAATTCGTGTCATAATAGTCCATTTGAAAAAATAAAATTCAGGTCTGCGTAATTTTGTAATCTAATCTATTTGCAAGATACTGCTTAAAAGATTTTAACTTTTTTGTTTCTGAAACATCGGGCTACTTCGCAACGTCTAAACCAATTTTGACGGGACGGACTGCCTTTGTCAGATTTTAAACATTTTAGTGCATTTGGCAGAAATGGTGCTTGTTTTTTATGTTACAAGGGGCAAACGAGCAGGTCTAGAAGAAGTGCCTACCGACGCCCATGGACATCTGCACGACCAAAAGGCTAGCAGATGCATTTCCGGCCTTTAATGACGAGTTTAGGCCACCGGGAAGTCTCACTAACCGAACGAAACGCGACAACAATATCATCACTTGACGTGACAGCAATGCTGCCACTTCACGCCGATCTCATGTGAGAAAGAGGTACAATTCGGCTACAAGCGTAGTGCTACATCTATTCAATACATGCGTAAATACAGGTCATCGCAGTTAAACACAGTCACTTATATACAGAACATATATGTATGTATAGGTAACCATATATAAGAAGTGATATGGCAAACTTTCAAAAAATGCAAAGTAATACATGCAATTTATCTCATGTGAGAAAGAGGTACTGGTACCCGGACGCGCCGGCCCAATTCGGCTACAAGCATGGCGCTAACTCTAATTAATTAATGCAGCATTTATCTCCGTGAGACGACGTCGTTTGTGACTAATTAAGTCGATACTAGACCCGCACACTCGTATATGTAAAATAATAATAATAATATATGGAAAAAGTTATAAAAACTCGATTTCACCAAATAAGTTGTATTGAATCCATTATTTGGGCTTCCTGCCAGCATCAAGGGGATTATGGAACCCCAACACAGCTAAATAAGCCTGCGTACTAAGTGATTACTTAGTAAGCTTTTTGATATTTGATGGAAACATCTTACAGACGTCGCCACTTACAGATTTATCTCACTCCCACATAAGAGTATGTTATATTTGGGGTAAATTGGCAGTTATTGCTTCCTTGAAAAGAGGTATTATGTCATATTCTCGTTTATTCTATTTATTTTTGTTCAAGAATATAAACAGAGACAAATATATTTAGAAAATAATATGTGAACAACGCATTAACTTATCGCTCTAAAGGAGATCTCTAACACTTTTTTAAGAAAATCTTTGGTACAACCAACCGAACTGGTTAGATCCGGCGGACTTTAGCTAAGTATAGCAAATCCGAAAGGTACGTGGTTTGATTGCCGGCCCCAATGGACTATTATCGCACAAAGCACAAAATTTTAAACTGAAACAGAAATATAAAGTATCAAAATTATTCGTAGTGTTCTTTAATTAAAAAAAAAAACTATTTTCGTGAAGGGAAGGAGAAATGTTAAACATTGATTTTTTTATCACTTTTAGTGGGTGGTTCGTGGCTGGGGGTATTACTCAACCCTTTTTATTTATTTTATTTATTAATGTACCTAAAACTAAAATACAGAAAAATACACAGTATAGAGAAGAAGTATACATAGGAAAAACTTATCTCTAAAAGAGATCTCTTCCAGCTTTCCTGGAGTGTAGGAAAAATAGTACTAAATATTAACTTTTATGACATATCCAAATAATTCTCCCTCACGAAGGCACTTCATCATTTGACACATTTTTTACCTTAATATTTTCGTCGAGCCATTTTGATGTTTGAATCAATATTACTCATATTGAGTCTGATTAAGACTCATTTGTAAGTAACTACTATAAGAGCTTTTAATATTAGTTCGACTGCCTGTAACATATAGACGGAGTTGAAGAAGTTTTACTTCAGTCGTGAGTCGAGTACAAAGCACAATCGATTTTTTTTTTCATTATCAATCCGATGTTAGAAAGTATGTAGGTACTCGTATTGTCTCTCACAGTTGTGATGAAAAATAATATGTGTCACTCAGGGCCAAAATATTTTGTTCTCAGATGGCATACTTTGAATTCCTCGCTACGCTCAGGATTCTACATAAGAATCCCTCGCTTCGCGCTGAATTCAGAATCACACCCTCGGGAAACAAAAATTCGTTTTGAAAATACACAAGGAATAATTTAACTGCATTATCTATACCATTACTCTGTATTCTGCAACAATTCAAAATATTAACGAAAAAAAACGAGAAACTCGTACTAAATGTATGAGTTTTTATTTGTCATAGTATCTTTTTTTTCTTTTTCAATGAACTAACATAAGTCATAATACCGCATCATTACCCTTTTTTACCCTATTGAAATACAGGGGCCGTTTGAATAGATATCACCCACGAGTTATACATTACGTTAATTTATAACAATAACCCTTAGCAAAATTTTCTTTAAGTAGGAACTGTCATCCAAAATGGTAAAGCAGACGTACTGGTACCCGGACATGCTGGCCCAATTCGGCTGCAGACCAAAAGGACTGCAAGCGTGGCGCTAACACTAATTTAAATATTTCATCTATCTTTATAAATAACCTATATATATAATTTACTGTGTATATCACTAAACTCCTTGTAGTTATTTTGAAATCACAAGTACCAAACATATTTATTACAGGTCAAACCAAATGGCAATGTACGAAGAGGAAATCGGCGGAGCAGAAATTGGTAAGTTGTATTAATTGTAATTATCCAATTTATATTAATTGGCCTCTCTCTTTCTCTAATAGCTGTGCCAACGAGCCAGTCAATTTCTTATTCCTTACTTTCGCACCAGCAATTCAAAAAATTATATGGCGAAATTTCACTCCGCCATCGCTTTTTTTCAACTGACTTCAAAAAAAATGGAGGTTCTCAATTCAACTGTTTTTTTATATTTGTTACCTCAGAACTTTCGACTGGGTGTACCGAATTTGACCATTCTTTTTTAAATGCTTTTATTTAATTTGCAACGTATGTTTGTTCGGGTAGAATCTAAGAACTCAATTTTGGAGCAGATGTCTTAAACCGATTAAGCTAAAATTTTCTACACGTATGTATATCGGATGACAATGCAATATTATGATGACATGGAACTGATATGATGATAGATCTGGAAGGAGGCGAGAGGAACTCCGTTATCAAACGATATAACCACATTGAGCTTGGGCTCGTTTGATTTGTCTTGACGAGAACTTTGTATTAAGTAGTATTTACAGAAATGAAAGCTTTTAAAAATATGTTTTCTTTTTACTTAAAATTTATTAATTTGAAAGATGGCGCTTCCTGTGAGGTCCCATTTCAATTGGGTCCAGTTCTGACAATTTGAAGTCCTTTTTGTGAGTATTATTAGAAGTTTTTCATTTATCCTGTGATGATTTGATCCACAGACCCAGGTCTTAACACCCAAATTGGTCCTTTCACCACCGGCCAGTACCTGATGATTCACGGAGGTATCGTCATCACCTGCGTTCTCCTAACCAACCTCAGGGTTATCCCGTTTGCGAGTCTCTGCGTCAACGCTTCTCGAAGGCTCCACAACCTCATGTTCTCGACTATGATTAAGGGCATCATGAGATTCTTCGATACGAGTTCGTCTGGTAAGTAATTGCATGTTATGTAGGCAAAAGTAACAAAAAAATTACTTTACTATTGGGCCTGGTAGGCGTTGTCTTGTCCACATTTAAGCTCATCTCGCCAATTAACTTTTCTCCTTTATGTATTTTCCATAAAACGTGACACTGGCCGAATGTGTTATGAAATAATCATTTTACATGGCACGTCAGTCAAAAAATCTAGTTGGAACAACGTCTATTTGAAGTATTGAATAAATCTGAATTTTTTATATATTTTAAAATAATCTTTTGACTTCTCCTTTGTTTCTTTTTTTTTAAACGTTCACTGAAATAAGGGAAATGATACAATACAAAAGGCTTAATATCGGATGAGCCGCTATCGAGATTTAGCGAGACTAGCGAATACCGATTGATGTATAAATATGGTGTAAAAGACATCGTACCGCAAACTTTGTGATAAGGCTACATTTGATGTCCTAAATAAAATCACAAAAATCATTCATCTCGATCACGTCGCTTTTAAACATGGACAACGGTCACAAACATACAGTAGAATCTTATAGATAATTTTCAAGATAATACTATGACAATACCAGAAATCCGTCCCCAAACTTTGATGTAAGGAGAAAATAGGGAGGAAGTTGCCTTTTCGGCGGTCCTGCGCAAATAATGAAAACCCTCAGAACTGAAGGCCATTTGACCGAACTACACGCGAACAAAGCCACAACTAATATCTTGTGTATTAATCATGTGTTTTTTGCCTGTAAATAAAAGAATAAATAAATCGATCGAAGACATGACTAAAGGATTTAGGTTAGTCCCGAAAATCTATTAAATCCATTAAGCATTCATGACACTCAATGCTAGACCACTGCCAGCCCGTTACAAATTGTAATGATACCAGTGTTCTCTCTAAATTTGAATTCATTCATACAAATTAATACTGAAGTGTGTATTTGTAACGTCGACATTATAATTGTAAGTTATTATATTATGTTTTTCAGTTTTATCTTGTTTTACATTTAGGGTCTGTTTTACCAAATAAATGCTTTTTGATTTAAAATATTCATTATTATTATAAAAACTTTATTAAATCATATTTATCGCTTTAAAGTGGATAAAAACATACACATATTTATTTACGCCCACGACTGCAGTCCCGGATTTTTTGTATGGTTAAAATTATCCTATTGCGTCTTATTAATAAAATAAAATTGTTCCCAAGCAACGAAGACCTTAACATAACCTAAACGGGAGGAAAATGTGGCCAAATCGAATACCTCCCGTTTATAAAGGTTAGTTTAAATGTCTTTGTTTATTTACATAATGTATATGTAAATGTATGTCATAGAGAATCATAATTAAGCAGTAGGTAAAATGTATAACATTAATGATGTTATTAACAAAAACATACCAGTAGCGCCATCTGTCGGTGAGATGCGTTAACGCAAACTTCATACGTATAACATAAACCATAAGATTTCTGAATTCATCGTGCTTTCGGATTAATTCCTTTCGAGTGACGAAATGAAACTCCTACGAATAGAGAATACTTTTATATTAATTTGAGCCATTTTTCCAAACAATAATTAATCAAATCCCTCATCAAGTAATACTGAGTCTTTTTAGGGTTCCGTAGTACTACACGGAACTCTTATAATTTCGCTCTGTCCGTCCGTCCGTCTGACTGCCCGTAAGGTGATCCTAGCATTTCCAAACTATTAGACGTAGAGACTTGAAATTTTCCATGTTGATAGAACATGCTAAAAATTCATTAGGAAAATTATTTTATACGAAATCGGCCAGAACCTTTGAAGTTATTTAACAAATACGTTTATAGCGTATAAGATATGGAACCCTTCTATATAAGCGTCTTGACACGTTCCTGGCCAATTTATTGTTATGACCGGTTATTATATTTGACCTTTTTATATTGGTTAGTCAAAAAATAAAGATATTAAACCTTTTGGGAATCTATCCCACTTATACTGACTTGGATCAGCTTTTTTAGTTTTTTTTTTAATATTTTTTTTACTTGTTAAGCAATATATTATTTATTTTGAATTTTATTATTTTTTATGTATAATTCCTCTTCTTCCTAGCGTTATCCCGGTCCAGTATCAGGGTCCCCTTAGATTGTAGAGGATGTGGCTGTGATGCGAGTTAAGATGACCTATTGCTATCTGACGTCATCCTCGGAACCCCCAACATAATTTTGGGTGAGAAGATAGGGGAAGAGGGAGTGATAAGCCCTTTTTTATGTTCCCCCCTTTAAAAAAAGAACATTTGGAAACTATAAGTAAAAATTAATAAGGCAAGTGTGAATCAGACTCACATATTAAGGCTTTTTTACCATCAAGTAATACTTTTCTAGGTTATTTTCATATACTTTTCTGGTTTCATTTGATTTGACAAAGTCACCATAATTTATTTTCAAAAATTTATGAGAATTATTTGCAATACGATGGATCCAGCACCCACACAGTTAATTCATGGAATGCTGATAAATTCGTCTTTACAGGTAGGAGCGAGAGATATACCAGCAAAATCACTGTACAACCTACTAAAAGACTGACTTGTCAAGAACTATCATAAGTTCTTTATTAGAAGTACATTATATTTTTTTAGTAGCAGTTCTTTATTAAAGAACATCTAAAGCCCCACTAGTAGTATCATACCAGATTTGGCTAGGCAGAGGAGGGAAACCTGACAGTGAAGATGATTATTAGTGGGCACTAGTATGGGAAATATAACCTAAATAGTCATATTTTTTAATTGTGTATACTTAGAGGGTTGATTTTTCAAATCTTAGAGAGGTTGTAGACTTCAGTATTTAGTATTAATTTCTTTATATCTCTATGCATTTCTAAGAAAATGTGTTTTTAACATGACAGACACATAGAGAACAATAAATGTAGACTTTGCTACCAGATATAGCTTCTTGCCAAATTTTATGATTAAGGGTCACCAGAAAGCACCTGTAGATTTTGGTTCCCTTTGCAAATGTAAAGGATCTGTGATTGTGCACACATAAAAGTTTGATTTTTTTACAGCTTTACAGGATTACAGACCTGTACTTGGTAATCATTTCAACTTTACAGGTCTACATGTTCCTGAGAAAAAGCTAATTGACAGACAGACAGACAACAAAGTGAGAGTAACAAAATAAGAGTTCCTTTTATTGTTTTGGAACCCTAAAAACCACAGAGATAAAAAAGCGGGCTACAGCTAGTTAACAAATAAACTATTGTATGGTTACCTTCTATCAATATGAGTGGGTGAAAACCAAACTTCAACGTTTTGATCACAAAAATCTTTTAAAACATTGTTTGCTGCCGGCATCCATTCTTTACATTCTCGGACCTTCAGATTTTCAGTCTCTATGTCTATAATTTGTTCTTGAGGTAAAATGCCGTAAATACCAATTTGTTCCAATACATATTCGGAATCTTGAAGTACAACCCATATTAAATGTGGATTTAAATAGTGTATCACTTGCACTTTGTAGCAGTCGGGCGGCATTATGAAAAATTAATTACACATTCGGTAATTCTTACAATAAATTGATCTTAAGCTTTTAAAAACTATAGTTAGTTCTAATTATGTCAATTTGACGAAACTTTGACTAAATTCGTCGACAAAGCAGAAACTTAATTTTGTATTGTGCATTGCAGAATTAGATATAAACGGCTCCCGCCATTACGTACAAGTGAGTAGTGACTACGGTTTACTTTTAATTTCCGGATACTTACCGATTATTTATAATATAATAGGGATGTAAATAATAGATAATTTTTTTCTTACAAATAATAAATATTATGGATACGAATAACTAAAGAAAAATCGAACATTTAAAATTAATCGGCAACCTTGCAAATCGATTTATTTTAATGTGAGAAAAATCGATTAATTAGTACCAAATGTTCCCTCTCCAAGTCACATCTCCTTGACCCTCATGAAGCGTTGAGGAAAGGAGAACTATCTCAATGCATTAAAAAGTGTCGAAAGAGAGCAAATTATGAAGTGAAAGGCGCAATAATAGCAAATGAAAGGATGATAAAATTGCGCCATCAATCATAAGACACGAAACTTAAAAGGAAAGAAATACTTCCGACTACGTAAATGGTTGAATTTTTAACAATTGCATATTTATCAACTACACAAGTCACGAAAAATATTAATTTTTTCGTGATCAGTGCACTTCGCTTTGTTTATAACAGCATTCAAATTATTTCCATTATCTACACTAGTGCAATTTCGGAGAATCTTTGAACGATAATATACCGTGGAAGTGGACACGGTTTAGAAGTATGGAACACGATTAATCTGCCTAATTTCCTCTACTTAATTGGATCCCCACTTCAACCCACAATTTATATGTATAGACTAATTTAATATAGTTATGTTTTCCGGCTATTCTAGAAATTTTATTCCCTAAGAGGCAAAATTTGAGTTGAATATTTATATAGAAACTTATGTAGAAAAAGCCGCAAGGAAAAGCTAGATGTTAAATAAGAAAAAAAAACACAATTTGTGGCTCGTTTGTGTTCAGTGTTGACACTTGACAGAAATCTAATTCCTACATGGAACAGTGAAACTAATGTTGTTTATTGATATATTATCTGAACAGAGTCCTCAGATGTATGTAATTATGTCTGACTGTTCTGTGTTTGTCATTACCTCATAAATTGTCAAATTGTCAATTTTACAATGATTTCGTGGCGAATAGAAATAAGTCAATAATTTTTCATTAAAATTACAGTAGAAGATTATAAAATTAGTTTTCCAACAAAATACAATAAGGTATGTGAACAAGAATTGGGCTGATGTAAGCAGACGTTAAAATATTAAATATTTAATAAATTTTATTTCTTTGTTTATACGTTTAGCTGTTTTCATATTGTTTCAAAATACCGGCAATAATAATAAGTTATAATATATTACACATTCAGTGGTATAAAATCGAACTGAAATTAAAAATATCTAAAAGCGTGGAATAATAAATAAATTTCTATGGCTTCAATTATTTTTATTTTCAACGATGTAAGTTCATAATTGAAGAGGACACATCTTTCGTTACTATATTGACAGACGATAGAAAAATCGAAATTCACTGGAATGTTCTTTGTAAAGAATTGGTATTTGGTATAAACAACAACAGTGACTGAATAAGCCATAATAATGCAGTAGGGACGAAGAGTAGAATTGGCATAGTTCTGATTCTGTTTTTTTCTGTTTTGCATATTTAATTTCATAGTTTCATAAAATACATGTAGTATTAAAATTTTAATATTGGAAAAGCCAAATTAATATAGAAAAATCCTTTATAAAGATTTATTTTAATCTCAAGTTTTAATTTTAATACTAGAGACTGTTAAAAAGAAATTGTAATATAATCATTAATAATATCAAACAATATAGGATATTTGTGTTATATTTTCTTTAGAAAGTAATTGTATTTACAAGAATTATTTTATTATTTACAGAATGGGTATTGCAATTACAAAATATTCTGATATATCGAACAATGAATTGTTGGAAAAGTTTTGTTCAAATGAAATAATTTGTCCCAACGACCCATTTTGGAATCAACTGCTGGCTTTCAATATACAAATCCCAACAAATGTGTAAGTTTTATAACATATTAAATTATATCAGGGCTTTCAGAGTTAATTGAGAACAGAGTATTTTTCATGTGTATATTGAAAACAAAATTTATCCATCAAAACTATCTGAGAGACGAATATATTAGCATTCCGTGGACTCACAATTAGGGTGCCGGGTCCATCGCATTGCAAAGGAAGGAACCATAGCAGTGACTGAGATTTGTGACTCAGGTGTAGGTTTAAGAAGGCGCTCTTAAAAGTTATCACTAACACTCACCTTCACTGCCAGTGTTCCTTCCCCTGCATAGCCAAATCTGGTATAATCGTACTAGTGCTTTAGATGTCTTAAAATTGGTTACAAAACCAGTTTATATGCAGTAGAGGTGGGAGCAAGGGGTATACCAGAAATATCCCTGATATACGTCCTAAAAGACTGTGATTTGTCAGTTTCTATCATAAATTCTTAATTACAAAAGACATCTAAGCCTGCTCTAGTAGGATCATTCCAAATTTGGCTAAGCACGGGAGGTAACACTGACAGTGAAGCCGAGTGATAGTGGCCACTTTAAAGAGTACTCTTAACCCTGCACCTGAGTCACAAGTCCCAGGCACTGATATGGTTCCTTCCTCTGCACCCTTATTCATCTTCTTTTTAAAGAGCGAGCAGTCTTATGTTGCTCTAAATAGCACTTTATATCTTTAAACATATGACTCTTATCATATCCCCTTTGTTTGTATATTTCAGTGATGAGCAGCTGATTTTTGATTCAAGCTCAGAGGCCTTACTGCAAAAATTTCTACAAAATAACCAACAAACTGGCAATTTGGGCTCCTTAGTGCAAGTGTTCATTACCCGGGCTACAGAATTGCTTGCAGCACCAAACTCTGACAAGTATGTCAAACATTGTAAATAATTTTGAAGTGAATACTTCTTTAACATGTTTGAGATGAGATAAAACCATTGAATTTGTGTCATCATCACCAAACGCTTTGCATGAGCTATATGTATACATAGTATATATGGATGTTACTGAACACTTGACATTGATGTCACTGTTGCGTCTGTAACAAAATAGTTGCGGTTGTCTGAGGTGTCAACCTCTGAATATTCATTTTCACTTCTGTTGGGACCCCTGGAATGCCAGGGTTCGTGTTTTTTTAATATAATAAAATTACAAGAGGTGAATGGACAGGTAGTTCACTAACACCTATAGACAACTTCATTACCAGAAGGCTGGCTTTGCCTGCCTTTTAAGAATAAGTTTGCTTTTGCCTGAAGGTCCTTAAGTCATATCAGTTTCGCGAACACTGGTTTGCAACTGATTCCATAAAGAAGTAAGAGAACATCACAAGGTTTCTTCTTCTTCTATGAAAATCAAAGTAATTAAAAATAATTACTAAGTATTGAAAAATGATTTAATTACTTTAGTGTCATGCTGGCATGGCAGTGCTACAATGCCCTGTTTGTCATACGAGCAGTCACCAAATATCTTGTGGAGCTGGTACCTGAGTATGAACTATGCAAACATTTGGATGTGCAAGCTCGCACAATTAATGTAAGTATAGGAATTCCTAGCAACACTTACACTTGTAAACATAATGATGGATATGAACTTAATTGTATCTTTCTTCTTCTTCCTAGCGTTATCCCAGTCTAGTACCAAGGTCCGCTTACATTTTAGAGGATTATGGGGATTCCAGGGAACATTATTTTGTGGGCATAATCGTTTACAATCTCATGACTAATATCGCTCAGTGACATCAATTGGGACCCACTATTTTACGAGCATTCTGGAATACAGAAGAGGTCGAATATTTGAACACCAGTTTTAGAATTGGTCATGCACCCGGCTGCGGTAAGACCCACTTAACCTAGCGATTGACGTAAGACCGGTCACTGATTAAATTACAATATCTTCATTTTCATAGTTTATTGTATTTTCACAAATTATAAAACTAAGTCCCTTTCCCTTCTCGAACGCTTAGATCTTTAAAACTGCGCAACAGATTTTAGTGCAGTTTTCATCACAAAACAGAGTGATATAAGAGTAAGGTGTATATGTATAATAAATGCATATTTATATCTCCCACGTAAGTTGTTGTAACCCAAAATTCCCCGCTTTACAGTAGACCGTTACAAGCAACTAAATTGTAATATAACTGTCACTTTTTAATATATTATTGTACACAATAATGTATAGGTCACTATTGAATTGTATACACAAATGTGTTATATAATGAGGTTTTTCTTTAATTTATATGTTTGTAATGCTCTACTGTGAAGTTGGGAAATTGGGGTTACAACAATTTACGTGGGAGGTGTCAAATTATTTACATTGCATTAGTGCGAAGTCGAGGTAGGTTGCCGATCAATGAATATATTCTTTGTCAATATGATGAGTCTATAATAACTTTTTTTAAGACCTCAACTCCTCAAGAACAGTCTCCGTCTTCATCGCCCATACAAGAAGTGAGTGTTACTGACACACAAGTGACGTCAAAGCAGATGAGTGGCGAAAGTCGGGTTGAAATGCTCGTTGATGCACTTATTGGTCTCATCATTGATGTACCCATCACGTATGTATAAGTCGTCATTTAGCTCGTAAATCTCTCACTTTACGACATCGCCTCAAATCCCTTCTGATCTTATGAAGGGTAATATTACATACACAAGTGAAACTAAATTATATCTGTTTGTATTTTTATTAATCCATAATACTTTTCACATTGACAGTACCCAAATTACGCATTTATTTGCTTGGTCATCTGTAAGTGTATCTAAAGTAAATAATAATCGAGCCTCATCTAATAGTGACTAATAATATTCGGGATAGTTTAATCTGTTTTGATGGAACTTGGACTGAAAATTAAAGGGCCTTAATATGTCAACTCAAAGACATAACACCCATGAACTGATAATAAAATAATTTTATAATTGTATACTTGTTTATTTCGCAATAAAAATGTAAAAAGCTATGGTAGAGCGGGGCCTCCTGCCACGAGTACAGGTAGCGAAACCATTAACTTATAAGGATAGTCCCAATTTCCGTTCATAGTTTATAAATACTTAGTTGATGTAATGAACAATTTTAATTTTTTTTTCTTATTAAATTTTTTTTTATGGCAAGAGGCTTTAGTTTATGGCAAGAGGCACCCAAAGTAGAGCCCATTAACTAGTTATAGAATAAATAGTTTGTTTAGTTTTAGCCTCTTCACTTGAAATGATTGACTTGAAAATGACACTTGAGTGTTCTTCGAGAGTGAAAGAATATTTTAAGGTGTGTTCACTCAGTATCAATAGCTAGGTGATGAAAAATATCAACTAAAGTCCGTACGTACGTACCTGTTTCAATCCGGGACCCTTTGACAATTACTTGCGGACTAAAAAGGAATATTTATACATACCTATAAAATATAACTGTATTTTATTCAAAACATATATTATTTCTTTTAAAAATGTATTACAAATATGGAATAAAAATGTATAACTCATAGTAGAGTTTTGAACTATAAAAAAGTACAATTAAAATTATTTCACAAGCAACAATGAGTTCGTTGCAATCAATTGTGTAATATATTCAGAAAGTCTATGAGTCAACAACGTTCTCTTTAAAAGGTGGTTAAGAAGCCAAATAATATTGGCACAGATAAAACAAAGAGACGTTTGATCTATCGCCCTCCGCATTCATAGGTCTTCGCCTATTTGCTTGAAACAAGTTACGATTGTCTAAACAATTGCAAGGTAAAATAACGCAGGCTTCTTTTGTCATATTGCTCCTTTTGTTAATTCCCAAGCTTGATATCTCTAAGAAAATCGCATAGCAACGGTTGCTCTATGGGAAAAGTAAAGAAGACTTAAATAGCCGACGATTCAATGGACGAATGATATTTTATTCGTCTTGTGATGGTAGGGTACTTATTACGTACTATTCTGTTTAAAAACTTCATTAGAGGGCTCTAACTTATAATCTTCCCGACACAAAATGATTCCCTACCAACATGACCATAAAATGTCGTTATAAAAAAAAACCACAAACTTTCTATTTAGAAAAAAATGTTTAAGAAAAATAAATTTAAAATTCAAAATGTTAATTTACTTAGTTACTTTGCATTTATAAATATTTCAATATTAATTAACAAATAAAACTTCAATCTCAGAAGGTGGTAGCTTAATCCCTGGCCGGCATTTAAGTCGATCGCTAAGTTAAGCAGTTCTTACTGTCGGGTGGTAGATGGGTGACCCATTTTAAACACTGTTTTTCAATTATCCGTTCTCAATTAATGTCACTCTGACACACACACACACACACACACACACACACACACACACACACACACACACACACACACACACACACACACACACACGTACGCATTCAAAGACACATAACCCATAAACTAACAGTTAAATAATTTAAATATTGTAATACGAGTTTATTTCGTAATAATAATGTAAAAATTTATAAAAGTTATGGAAGAGCGGGGCCCCTGCCACAAGTACTGGTAGCGATACCAGCAACTTATAAGGATGGTCCCAATTTCTGTAAATAGTTTAGAAATATTTAGTTGAAGAAATAAACATTTTTATTTATTTTATTTAATTTTTTATAATTAAAAAAAACAGCAGTTTTATTATGTGATGTCACTCCAAGGGGGAAGGGGCGGACAACCTATGACAAGAAGGGGGGAGTATTCAAAAATCGTAAAATATATGTTACGTACAATACAATAAAAGACACACAGTTGAATGTATAATTTATTTAATACATAATAAAAACTCAGTAACCTTTCAATATTCCTTATTAATATAACCTATAACGTTACAATCAGTGCCCTAACTAATAATTTCGAACTTCTATTAAATTTCACATCTTAACAACCTTTTTCGCATATCATAAACTGTCTGATAAGCAATCGATAACCTATTTGTCAGAGTTAATATTTCTAATCAACATACATAATTTCTGACGCCTTTTAAATTTAATTACTTACAAATAAAACTCTCTTTTTGAGACGACAGGAGTTTATCAACGTATCTATTATCAGGCAGTTTATCAGCGAGTATTGAAATAGGCCTTTAATTATTTCCACAAAACAAAAATTTACAATTATCTAAATCTAACAACTGATAGTGTCCTAATTTACAGGTCATGAATAGTATAATAATAGAAATATATACTATTCCATCCTCGTAAATAAATTTTCAAAATTAAAAAGTATATATATTTTAGGTTTCTCATTGTCTATTGCTCAGTTGTTTAAGGCCAGAGAGAAATAATGTAAATATATAGTGCGATCTTAAAATATTTTAAATAAATCAGCAACCTAAAAAAGTAAATTATCCATTTATGTCTTATTCAAAAATCAAAACACAGAACAGATTCTATAAATTAAGGACGACAAAAGAATTATTTAATAATGTAATATATGAATATAATATTTCTTTAGCTGCCTTTTTGGCGATATAAAAAAAATTAACTATTTTTAATCGGAAATCTATGTTGCCAAAGTAATTTTGAATAATAGTTGACAATTGATACATAAAAATAAACCTTCCGTCTTTTAACGGCAAGACAGAGGGTCGATAAGAGCAATTTTTCGCCCATCACAGACTATATATGGAGTGTTTTAAAAAATATTCTGAAATCGGTAAATTTTTGTTCGAGTGTGTTATGGGCAAAAATTACTTTTGTAAACCGACCTCCTTTAAATTAATACGTACACGATACAATATGATGTCAGTCAAGTCTTCAATTAAAGAAAAAAAAAAGACAAAATAATGTGCACACTTAGGTTTTAATATTAGCATATTGACATCTGTTATTGATATATAAAGGGGAAATTTAAATTACGAATAAAAATTTATTCGTAAACGGAATAATCAACAATAGTGATATAAACATAATATGCCAATTTTCACAATAATTATTATTTAACAAAACATACGTATCATAAATAAATAAAAAGCTAAAAACAAACACGCCAAGACAACACAACAACTGCTTAACCCATTGATCGACTCAAATGCTGACCACTGATTAAACTACGACCTTCTCTTACTTGAATCGACATCCCTGTTATGAGTTTCAGTAACGTAGAATGACGTAATGCTAATTAAAAGATCAACTCCTAAATAGCTATTACGGCAATAGAAGCTATAATGCCGGAGTCAGACAAAGCTCAAAGTGTTTGTACATTTTTGTCAATGAAGACTAGAAAGTACTACAAAATTTTGCGCAGCTACACAAAGTCTCCGGCCGCACTACATGATCATTGAAATGATCATTCAAATGAAACTATGTCTGGCTCCAGCATTAGAAAATATCCCCACAATTACTTAGCTACAAATTTAAGAGAAACAACAAGAAACTTCTAAGAAAGTGATGCTGTTATTAGGAGAAATGTCACTATTTAGTCTTGTCTGTGGCAAAAGTACGTAGTAAATGTGCCAAAAGTTCGGGGCGATGTTAACCACGGTACCCTTAAATAGCCATTTTACCACAATACAAAACCGCAACATTCCTCTATAGTACTTACATATACTACTTGTATACCCAGGCTTTGCTTACCTGGCTGTTTCATTTGCCACTCGTTTACGTAATAGATGTCATGATCATTGAAATGATCATTCAAATGAAGCTGTCTGACTCCAGCATAAGAGTAGTAAAAAATATTTTCTAAGTTTGTTCTCATACTTTTATACTTAATAAAGATATCTCGTGAAATGTTACCGTTTATTTATGGTAAATAAAAATAGTAATAATTCTGTTTTTATACTATTTCGATATCAGTGATTGATGGATTGTATATTTGTCGAGTGGCCAGTATTGGATTTACATTTTCCAAAGCTGGCGCGGCTCCAGCGGCAAGATGAGTTATTGCGCCGAGCATTTGTCCTGGTACATGCTTTTTTTATTCAAGAGTGTGTATAAAAAGTAACAGTCATTCTCGGTTGATTTATTCGGGTGAAATTTTTCATAGCGCTCCTACTTAAGTGCTTCATTAAGTTACGTTCCTTATGAAATAGCGTTCGTAAATGGGATTTCAAACATTTCTACACATTTATTCGTAACTAGCAGACGCGATAGACGTTGTCTTGTTCAAATATAGGCTCGTGTTTTACTAGCCAATTAAGTAATCTCCTTTATGTTTTCTCCATAAAATGCGACACTGGCCTAATAATTTTACATGGCACTTCTGTCAAAGGTTCTAGTAGGAACTTCATCTATTTGAAGTATTCTGAATTATTGAACAAAGAAAATAACCTCGTTTTATTTTAAGAATGTATATTAACAATCATTTAGAGAATTCAAAGGATAGGCAACGATTTTTTAAATTAGGTTCAGTTTTTCAGTCACCAGTAACTAAAATATCAATTCATTTTTTTTTGCGAACAAGCAGTTTAACTACGTACAAAACATAAGAGCTATCATATCTCATATTCTACGAGCTCTCTAGTAATAGAGGAATGTTAAAGGAGACCCTAAAAGTCGTTCGTAATTTCCTCATCTTCAATGAAATCTCTTTTAGGTCGGTAGGCAGAAATATTATACTTAAAACTAGTTCCCCGCACGTGACGTCACTCATAAATTTTAGGATTAGTTACAATTGACGGATATAAATAATAATAATAATAATAAAATCTTTATTTTTCAAAAAAATGTTTACACACTATTAATTTAACTTTAACATAAAACGTAAATCGAGGCGGGAATCGAACCCACGACCCCGGAGCAGAAGGCAGGGTCACTGCCCACTGCGCCAACGGGCCAGTCAATGTAGGAAGAGTGGATATTCCTAACACAATGAATATGTTATTACTTAAAAGGAATTCTCCAGCTGCTATTGCTGTAATGATACATCTGAGTTTCTGAAATGTGTCAACTTTTATTGTTAATAATTCTATGTTTTTGACCTGTATAGATGAAATTGACATTTATAAAGCCATTATGAGTTCAATATCTATATCTATACATCTACACAGATATATATGTAAACGTGAATAAATTTAAAGTGTCTGTCTGTAACGTCGAAAGTAAATCCTTTTACTAGTTGCATATGACTGTATACATATATACGGTACCTACTTGTAACGAAGCACAAATTTAAGACATTTTTATATGTCTGTATCTTACGGGTAATCTCTGAAACGGCTGTACCGATTTTGATGAGATATTTACTGTAAGTAGCCGGTTTTACAAGGAATAACGTTTAATGTACAATTAACAAAGTAGTTAAGTTTCCGCACAAAAATGACAACTTTTAAAAATTGAAAAAAAAAATCATTGAATTCAACAGGGACGAAAAAATATTGGATTTAAAATTCAACACCATAGCCTTGGCTAATTACAGAAATACAAGCATAGTTTCAAAAACCTTTTAAAAATTGCATGAAATAATCAGTTCCTCGCGGTCCCCAAATCCCGTTATTTATCGACCATGCAAACATCCCTAGAAAGATGTTTCAAACGATCAGGTAGTGAGAATTAAGACAAAAGAATCATAAACTTGTTAAGACATTTCCTAAAGCAACCAATGCCAGCCAATGGCAGATGGCTCAGTTCTCCGGATAGGCAGGTCGAATCGTCGATGGGAAACAAGGCTTGAGTATAAAATCTTGTTAAAATAAACAAATCTTTTTCGCATCCTGGAACGTTTAGTTTCTTTAATTTATTAACTCACTTTTTCGCTCGTATAGTTTGACAGCCCCCCTCTGGACCACATCAGGAGTCTGGATTTGTGCAGTGTTATTTTTGCAACTACCAAATCTTTTATTTCTTTCTTTAATTAATTTAATTATTAAATACTTATGAATGTTAAAATTTGGTATCTTTCGGTACCGTTTTATGAAAATTGCGCCTACGGAGGAGTATAAAATTTATCCCCATTATAGATCATAAAGAGGATGCTAATATTTTTATAAAATGTTCATTGCAAATACATTAACTTATTAAAATAAGACCTCACGCACACTAATACCAAACGATTTATACACACATGTATAGATTTTATTATAGAATGATGTTAAAGCGTAGGCATGACGACCAACACAAAATAAATATATATTTTGTTAAATATGACATTTAAGGAAATTAAAATGTCAAATGTCCTTTTATTAAGTATAAAAAAATTGCAGATAGCTTTAAATAAGCATATATAGTATGCAAAAATAAAGTTTAAGCATCGAATTTCGACCTCCCTAGTTCACTATAACTATATGTAATTTATAATTCTAAAAAACATACTTTCGGTAACACAATATTTTCAAGCAAGCTTAGGAATGGTTGAAGAAGGAACTAGTTCCTCTTTAAGAGCGTTCTCATGAACCAAAGCTTTCGTGAACAACACAGCACTACGAGAGACAATACACGCGAAAGCCTCATAAAACTATGGGCCCATAAAACCCTTTTATAAAAAAGTCATGAAGGAAATTTGTTAACTGACTAATACTAAATGCAGCATTACACCGATTTTCCCTCGTATTCATTCGCGGATTAAAGCAAAGTAGTTTAGTTTCTCATGCAAATACTAAATGAGCCAAAATTCGGGTAAGACAACGTCTGTAGGGTTCGCTAGTATGTAATAAATTTAAAATTAGCTTCTTCTAAATATAATCAAAGTAACAAAGTAGATAAGTCATGTACTGTACTTCTAAATATAACCTTGCACTTTGGCTTCAGGGTGGGCAACGACTTCTGATATACAGTCTAATCTAGTTTAGGGAGCCAAGGTCTCGTAATGTTTGTGTTCAATTATTGCTAAACAAACGATTATTATTTATTTATAATATGCATGACGACAGTAATCAAAAACCATTTAAATTATATATTTATCTGATAAAATAAAAGGCATAAAGCTTAGCAAAGATTATTTATTTTTATATTGCGAGCGAGATTAATAGGGATTAACAAATAAAAGGAAGTACAAAATACAACAGTCCGCCATGACAGCTAAAACACCCAGCAGAGCGTATGGCGTTACTGTATGTTAAGTGCGTTCCAATAAGAGATTGCAACGTTTTAAAGTGCTCATTGATATTAGACATTTGAAGACTGCGACCGTTATGGTCGCGGCGAAATCCTAAAGGTGATGCTTAGCAGAATGCACTGTTAAGGTAAAGTGACGTCAGGGCAACTTCGACTATTTAGGAGGGATCTTGGATATCTTAGGAGAGATCAAGGGATTTGAATCCTTAAATTTATAATGTTTTATCCTAATATAAATATGCTATAAATTTCCGCAGAAATACTAACTTTTTTGGCAAGAGTAGATACTTGAGAACACTATAAACCTATTTATCAAAACTTCTCGTCTCGCCTATTATTGCTAAACAAACAATGATTATCATAGATAATTATTTATTTACTATTCTTCTTATATGCATTTCTGTATATTTGAATAAAGAAATTAAAAATACAGAATTATCTACATATGTATGTATGTATGTATAAAAGCCAAAGGTCACTTAACACAAAATTTCGAAAACCACGAAACGTATAAGAATGAAATTTGGCAAGAAGGTAGTTTAAAGTTAGTAATGATCCGCTAAGAACGAATTTTTTGACAGAGTCACTAAGTCTTCTTGTAAGTTTAATTTTACCCGAACGCAGTCGCGTGAAACAACTAGTAGTACATAAAAAACAAATGGATATCCGCCAGCGGCACAGCAATGTGATCTAAAGTAACAAGAGCAAAGCCGCGTAATAAAACTAGTATACAAGAATAGAACCAAAGTACATGTAATTAATTAGAAATGTCCTTTTCCAGATCTACCAGATGGGGGGTCGTTACATTTTGCTGAAACCGTTAGAGAAATAAAGAGACAGTAAGTTGTTTATTTGTTTTGTGTTATGCCTTGTAATATCAGTTATCTGACAGTGATAGTCCTGTCGTAATCGGTCCAGCCGTTTCAGAGATTACAAAAAAGATTTTTTGTAATCTCCTTTTTGTAATCTCATTTGTGTTGTTATAGGTGTCCAATATATATTACAAACAGACACTTAAATTGTATATGTACATATTGATTCATTTATATCTTGCGGCTTATAAACTGCTTGATATGTTAACTTTTCACTTTTGGGTCAAATAATATATGAATGTCTCTTTTTCGACTTTTAAACAATATTACGAATAATTTTAAGTTATGATTACCATTCCCGTTATACCAAAAACTAAGCTTTAAAGTTTGGCTCAAGCAATAGCTTTAAAGCATAGTTGGTGGAGCGGGTTGAGTGGGTGTAACGTCAGAGTTTGAACCGGATACCTAGAAGATTTCAGTCATCCCTTTCATCGTTGAGCTATAGAAGCTATGTATCCACTTGTCTTGGTAGGTTATAACGAGATATCTCGTTCATAAATTAGACGGCGAACCTTAGCCCTTTAGTAAAATTTTACCAAAAATAAAGCCCACTTCAAACCTTCAGAACTGGACTAAATCGAAATGGGACCACGCGGGAATTATCAGCTTTCAAATAAAAAAAGGGTAATCAAAATCGATTCTCCCAGTCGATAGTTCTGAGGTAATAAACCTTTTTTGAAGTCGGTTGAAACTCACAGGCAAAGCATAACTGCAATAACAACTGCGCTCTTTTTGGAGAAGCGTATATCCATGGCATTTCCAGATACTTAGAAGCCATATGTCTATAAACCATCAAGTAAAAAAAATAAATTTGACCTCTATTCAAAGATTTCACCTGTGGTATTTTCCAACCGATATGACATAAAGACCTTGAATTGAAGGGAAACCAGCATACATAATCATTTCAAAGGCCGATACCGCATCTGTGGGCTTTCTGATAAACACGTGAAGGTCGTGGTAGACCATTTCACACCTTGATTATCATTAGATAATCATCAGATGAAATGTCTACCATTTTGCCTTTTGTCTCTTCCTTTTTAGGGTTCCATAGTCATACAAGGAATCTTTAGGTATCTTTATAATTTCGCTTTGTCCGTCGGTCTCTCAATCCACCTGGGAAGTATGACGCCATAGAGAGACAAATAGATAGACAGACAGACACGTCAAACTTATAACACCCCTCTTTTTGCGTCGGGGGCTACAAATGGAAGTGAACAATTTGTTCCCAACTAACAGATGGATATCGAATGAAAGAGTTTGATGAGCTTAATGCAAAAAGCGAATACGGGATTAATATGCGGAACGTTAATAGAACTTCTCGGATAAATCTACGATGGTCCAGATGCTATGAGGAGATTTGTTATTTGCAAAAAGCTACCTTGTAACTTATACATAACTTGTGTTCGCCGAGTGTTTGAAAATAGACTATCATCATTATCTTTACTAATATAAAATTATATATATATATATATATTAAAAGCCGAAGAGTTTGTTTGCTTGAATGCGATAATCTCAGGAACGACACCGGTCCGAATTGAAAAATTATTTCAGTGGTAGATAGCCCTGTAGTGGTGGATATCGAGGAAGGCTCTAGGCTATGTATCAGGCTAAAATTGAATCTATTTCTTTTTATCTAATTTTATGCGGATGAAGACGCGGGTACAGCTAGTTTAATATATAATGAAATTCACCTCTCCCTTATCTACTTTTCTACTACTTCATTCTGACAATTTAAGAAAACAGACCACGGCCAGTTTATATGCAATAGAAATGATAGAAAATTTCTATGACATGCTATACATTTTTACTAATGGCGAGGTAGTTTAATCAAAAAGGTATTTCGGCAATGTTATATTAAAGTTTTTATTTCTAATTGTTTCATATTAAATGCACTCTTGAAAAATCAGTCATAAAAAAATGTAACAACGCTCCTAATACTAAAGCAATGCGGAACAAAGT
>JANCMC010047207.1:0-23047 GCA_024363005.1 Charaxes varanes | reverse complement strand
GACGAAAAATTTCACCCCTGAGGAGTCTAGAATTATGTACTGAACCCATGGGATGCTCATCCGGTGCGATGTCTTTTACACCCTGTATTTTATATATACAAGGGGCAAAAGAACAGGTGGATCACCTTAGTGACTACCGACGCGCACGGACATCTGCACCACCTCAAGGCTCGCAGATGCGTTGCCAGCCTTCAACAGAGGCGTCTAGGCCACCGGAAGCTCTCACAAACCGCAGGAAACGCGACAACAATACCATCACTTGACGTGACAGCGTTGCCACCATTTCACACCAATCTTATATGAGAAATAGGTACTGGTACTCAAACGCGCCGGACCAATTCGGCTGCAGAGCAAAATGACTGCAAGCTTGGCGTTGCCTTTAATTTAAAAGTACTTTAGTTCTTCGTGTATATATCATAGATTTCCTCAAAGTAACGCCTGATTCTATTATGTGTAATTATTTATTACAGCACTTTACGTAATTATTTCTTTCAGGGCCCTTCGATACGAGGAGTTGGCACTCGGTCCCAACAGCACCACCTATGGGCTGTTAAAGTTCCTAGGTCTGGGTATAACACCAACTATTGACGAGTTTCTCCATTCGCATACAAATGTCGAAGTGGCCGGCGTTAGTTCCACGTTCAGGGTCTCCCGTGATGTGCCTTTCAGATGGAAGAATGTTCTAGATTTTAATTACGTCGACGAAATACAGGTAAGGAATTTCAATATATTTATACATTCTTATTCCTAGCGTTGTCCCGGTCTAGTACCGGGGTCCACTTAAATTGAGGATGCTGTGGCAGTATGACGAGTTAAGATGACGGACTCTCTTCGTCGGGACCCCCTCAATCTCACGACTAATATCACTCGGTGACATTAATCGGGACCCACTGTTTTACATGGCTTCGGAAACACGAAGAAGGTCTTAAAAACCACTTTTAAAAGTGGGTCACCCATCTATCACCCGGCCGCGATAAGAACTGCTTAAACTAGCGATTGTCTCAAATACCAACCGAATAAGCCACCACCTACTTAAAATATGTATATAAATTTTACTTTTCCATTTAAACCCACTAGAGTAAGTGCTGAAGAGGACGAGCAAGTTTCGTAGCATTCCATAGATTCACCGGTCGGATATTCTGACAATCTAGAGAGAGGTATCAAGGGGCATCTGGTACTTGTGACCCAAGTTTTAATGATATCTGGTACTATAGGAATATGTCCTTCGCTTTCTCTGCTACCTCTTTCCCTCCCCTGCCGAAACAAATTCCATATCACCAATAGCGTTGACGTTATTTTTAAGTAGTAAATTCTATAAAAAAAATAACAATAATGATTATCTATGAGGGACATTTAAAGCACAAATTCTAATCTTCATAGATTTTCTACTTACAAATTGTAATGACGTAGATCGGCTTCGACAAAGGAAATTTATCAAATTGATTATCTTTAAAATATGTGACAAAAAAAAACCGCTTATCTTACAGGGTTTTTATGAATGTATAACTCTAAATAGTTATATTTAATTATAATCTAGATGGCAATTATCTAAACAGGGTGTCTGAGGTGAGAGATCTGGGCATTTACCTTGACCATAAACTTTCTTTCAATTATCATATAAAATATATCACTGCTAAGGCCTATCGTATGCTTGGTTTCGTTATGAGAGTCTGCAAAGACTTTAAATGTCACTCCACAGTCATCCTGCAAAGGCCGGCGACGCAGCGGGCGCAGGAAAATTTTCTACAAGTAAACTTCCTTAGGCTTGACTTTGGGGAGTAAGGAATTAAGGTGACCTACTGCCGTCTGACGCAATCCCCGGAACCCCTAGAATATCGTCGCCTTCCAAAACATGGATTACGCAATAATTATCTAACTGAACATTTTCTTATATAAAATTATAAATCAAAATGCAGTATACAGGGAAATCCATAACAGAATTTAAAATAAAAATTTAAGTCAGAAAACGTCAAAAACACAGTAACAGATAATAAAAACCAATAACATAGGTTATTCAAATCGAGATATCGCATGTTTCATAACATATGTATGTATCTAGGCGAAGAATAGAACGCATATTCTTACTGTTAAGTGCTATTGAATACGACACTTTGCTTGTCATAAATCTTATGCAAATGTAAGCAAGTTATAATTTACGCCAGTGGTTTAGTATAAGTTCCAGATCAGTGTTTAGAGCAACTGTCAACAAAGTGCAGCTAGCCTATTATAGTTGCCAAGCTCCGCTAGATGGTACTAGAAGGAGAAAAAGTTAGTCAGTCTCGCCTGCAAAGCCGTGTGGTCCAACAGCGCAAGCGTGGTGCAGTCGACGAGCGCGGTGCGCGGCGAATCGGGTGCGGATAGTGCGCCGCGCACGCAGTCCGCGAACCGCTCCACGTTAATATACACGAGGGCACGGCGCAAGCGCACGCGGAGCACGCCTTCGCTGCATGACTGAATTGGGACAATTGACATTTAACAGAGGTAGGGCTAACATATGCATCCTTTGTAATGAGGAGCTTTCCGATTGACGAAGTATTTCCAACTTTCAAAAACCACAAAGCCATGTTGTGGTCTTGCTAGTGAGTGGGGCTACCAAAACATTTCGGAGAAAAAAAGGATAGGATCGATATGCAAGAAAGAATACAGGGTTTATATAAAAGCGTCTACAATTTATATTAAGAGGAGACTTGCTCGAGACAGAAACTAAACGGTTGCTTACATTTTTTTTCATAATTTTGTTAACATATATTATGTAAAATTATATATTATATTACTGTAATAAATTAGTAAAAGGTCAGCAAATAAAGGCTTTATCTGTCTATCTTTAGGTTAAAATGGCTGCTTATCAGAAAGCAGGCCGTATATTTGTTTGCAACCTTAAACTAAACGTACAAAAAAACTTAAATATACGCTAGTAGATATAACAGCACCATGAGCCCGTGACTGTTTAAGATTTTTTTTATTACCCACTTGCTGGGCGTAGGCTGTACATACCTACGCATAGCCTTCGTAAGTATCTTTTTTCTCACAATGATGTATCATGATTTTAAAGTACATAACTTTATAGTAAATTGAATGGGAAAATAAAAAAAAAATATAATTACCTATGCCAAAATTATATCAAGATTAAAAATTAAAATGAAAAATTAATTTTTCTCCAGGATTTAAATGACATATAAGCCCTTAATTTATGTCCTAATAGCTACCATCAGTTCCTAAAACATATTCAAAGTACAAATAAATAGAGTGAAAGTTTTTTAACAATTTTTTTTTCTAAATTACATTTTTTTCGATTTGCTCAAAAACGGTAATAGATAGAGGTCTGCAATTTACTTAATCAAAGTACCTTACTAGTACCAACATACCCTAAAAAGATAAACTAAATATCCTTCCGAGGTTGATTCACTTAGCTGTTTAACTTTAGTAAAATCTATTAATGTATAGAATAAAAGTGAATTAATGTACCTGAGTTGTTTGATTTTATTACACAATTATTCCATCTCGTTCGTTCATAATTCACCCAATACATTCATAGTTTAGAGATTAGAGGTTTTGCTAAAAAAAAATTGAATGTATTGAGTGAATGCATGCGTCTTATATGTATAGGAAGTTTATTGTAAAGCTGTATTATTCTCAAAATATGTTGATCCACTGGTGGGTATAGGTCTCCTCCCCTTTACGTCATAGTTGTCTATCCTGGGCTAATCCAATCCATCGTGTACCAGTTGTGAATCTTGGCCATCGTTGGCCCATCTGGTTGCTGGTCTGCTTCTAGGGCATTTGCTTACCGATGGTTGGCATTCTGTTAAGGCTCTACTCCAACCCTCCTCCTCTACTTTTATTTAGGCATCATATTATCTGTATATATAAAAATAAACTATACATGCCCTTGTTTGCCTCTTAAATGGCTGGACCGACTCGGATTAAATTTTGTGTTTATTTCAAAGTGTTCGTAGATGGTTTGAAAAAGCATTTGGACCCGGTAGGTGGCGCTGTCGTCGGAATGTAACCTAAATTAGGTATGTTTTTCGCTATCACTAGAAAACGGCTGGGCTGTTGCTCATAAAATTGTGTCTGTTTGAAAATTATTTCAGGAAAAGTTTAAATAAAAACTCAATTGAAAATTTTAAAAATACAAAGAAATATGGCCAAGAGCGTGTCAAGACACGCGTAGAAGGGTTCCGTATCTGATAAGCTATAAACGTATTTGTTAAATAACTTCAAAAGCTGTCCTCCAATTTCATTCAAAATAATTTTCCTAATGAGTGTTTAGCATGTTCTATCAACAGCGAAAATTTCAAGTTTCTATGTCTAATACTTTTAAATGCTAGAGGAGGGCACCTTACGGGCAGACAGACGGACGGACGGACGGACAGAACGAAATTATAAGGGTTCCTTGTAGTAAACGGAACCCTAAAAAAGCAGAGTTAGTCGCATCTTCGAAATACTTTCAATAGAATTTGTCCGTACTGGATCTTTCGTCTGACCATAAATCGGGCAAGACAAAATCTGCCAGGTCCGCTAGTATATAACACAGACACACACATTCTCTCAATTTCACTCACACTCGCACGCACACGCACACAGACTAACACACACACACACCTGTCGTCATCAAGAACATTTAGACATAAGGTTCAATGAAATAAAATACATAGAGATAAAAAAATATATCCTGGAGACTCGGCTGACGACGAGGACTTCTCAACCTTCACAGCTTCTTATTATCATTAACATACTCCAGTCACTGGGCAAATCACGACATAATAATTACCTACTTACTTATGATAATTAATATGTTTAGATAGCCTGTAATTATAACTGTGTAAATTGTAAACGTGTAAGTTTACAATACTGAAGGTCATCTATAATCTATACTAATATATAAAGCTGAAGAGTTTGTTTGGCCGCGCTAATCTCAGAAACTGCTGGTCCAATTTGGAAATAATTTCAGTGTTTGATAGGCCATATAACGGGGAAGGCTATAGCCCATATATCATCACGCTAAGAGCAATAGGAGCGGAGCACATGAAGAATGTTACAAAATACGGGTTTCTTTTCCCTTTTGATAGCTTCCGCTGCGTACACTGCGTAAACACTGTTATAGGTAACAGCCGCTCCCCACAAACTGAGCAAAAGGTTGGCTCGACCGATTTTCATGAAATTTTGCGTGCATATTGGCTAGGACTGTGAATCGGTCAACATCTATTTTTCGTCCCCCTAAGTGATAAGGGTGGCCCACGCGGACGGAGTCGCGGGGCGCTCATAAAATAGCTCTTATATCACCGCAATAAGATACTTAATGACACGTGTAGTCAAGCTGTGACTTTTTCATTGCTATTGTTCACAAGTAGTTATAGTTTTTTTATTTTTTATTTTATTGGTGGATTTGCTTTATTGTTAAAAAAGTTTCGATACAAAAAAAGGTCTTGTCCAAAAGTACAAAATAAATTAATACACCTATTGCTTGCTCACTTCATGCATTCTTCGTTTTGAAATACGTTTGTTTCGGTAAATAATTGATAAGAACTCCATACCATCGAAAACAGTTTACTAACTGTACATTTACTAATTGTTTCTCTAAATAAACTATTTATCTACTATACAAAATGTTTTTTTAGTATTATTTTCTTCACAAGTGTGTTGAAAAACGCCGTACGATACACGTGTGTATTCATGATTACCGTCCTCGGCTCTCTCAATGGCGCCTCAGCAGTAATGTACTATTATAAAATTATATATTATAGAGGAATATTAATGCGTTATAAGAGCACCGTGTTATGGGAGGGGTTACAGTACCAACAAGTGAACCTTGTTGTAAATAAATTGCTACTCTTATAATAACCGTAACATCAAAAAACGCTGATCCGAAAGATGGGACCTCCATAAACATAGAGTCTAGTCGACGTTATAAAAATACATCGAATAATAAATAAAAATATAAAATAAAATATGAAATGAAAGTGGCAGTGGCGCAAGAAACTTGCGATCCTTTTCGATGTGTCTGTACCTGGACTGAGAGTGCGTAGAGCGTCCTTAGTTGTATAAGTTTTAAATCGTTAAATTAGGGTTCCGTAGTCTTACAAGGAACCCTTATAGTTTCGCTCTGTCCGTCCGTTTGTCTGTCTAACCGCAAGGTGGTCCCACTACCCCTTTTATTTCCAAAATATTACATGTAGTGACATTAAATTTTCCAAGTTGATAAGTCATGCTAAAATTCACTAGATGGCGGTCATCGCGTATCAAATACGGAATATATATAAATGTGTCTTGACACGCTTTTGACCATTTTCGCCTCATTTAAAAATGTTTCAAGGAATTGCATTTTGAATGCTCTTTTAAAATAATTTTCTTCTTAAATTGGATAAAGTAAAAATGCTGTTACAGCGAGCAGAAAAAGAATAAGTAAGTAAACAAACAAAACGATGTTATCTCAGTTACAGAGGCTAATGCACATAACATTCACTCGCTGTCTCAATTATATAAGGTAATTATGACGATGAATCGAGAGAACGAATCCCAGATAAAGAGGTTTGCTTCGTCCCAATAGAAAAAGTAATTCAATGCTAAAGGGTTGGGAAAGCTATGGAGGTTTCTCACGCATCTAGATCCCACTTAACCAAGTTTCACTGCATACAATTATAATAGTAATAAAATAATAATGTAATATTATCTTAACTAAATTAAGTAACCTTAAATGTAAATACACAATTATCGTAAATCTAGAACTTAATAATGAAAAAAGAGAGAGAAAAAAGAATAATAACGCTACTCCACCGTTTCGCTGTGCGGGTAAAGTTTGTATACGTAACAATCCCAAGGCGTGAAGTAAATTCAATGAACGCATTCATTCAATTTACATAGACAGCCATTGATATTAATTATTACTCCACCGACCGCCTTTTCGACCACATCTAACTTCTACATGATGATTTATGAACAGAAATGCATGAAAATTGGTAGTTATGTTTTTTGTATAGATTTTGTTATTGGCATTATGAAATAACTAGCTGTGTCCGCGACCGCGTCCGCGTAAAATTAGGTAAAAAAAAGTATATTCAATTTTAGTGTGATGATATATAGCCTATAGACTTCCTCGATAAATGGGCTATTTAGCACTAAAATAATTTTTCAAATCGGGAAGTAGTTCCTGAGATTAGCGCGATCCAGGAAACAAACAAATTCTTTAACTTTATATATTAGTATATATAATAATTTTACTTTTTAGGGGTGGATCCCATACATGCGACGAAATTTTTATTTTCATTCGACCTTATTGTGCGAGGCCCTATTAAATAGCTTTTTTTAAATAAAGGCAAAGTTATTTACACACCTTTTTTTATTATGGGTACCATTGTCGAGTGCCTTCAAAGTGTTTCGCACTGTGGTCTCCCAATTTTCAAACGATTAGATGTAGAGACGTCAAATTTTCCAAGTTCTAAGTACTCATTAGAAAATGATTTTGAACGAAATTTATTATAAAATTTATTATACCCTTATTTAAAAATAATCTTCGACTATTTAATCGTTCATAATTAATATTTGATAAACAAAATATACCTGAAGAACATAATCCATGTCTAATTATCAAAATATAAGACCCTAAAAATCCAAACAATAAGAAACTAAACCTAAACCATCTCAACCTAAAATAATTCTAATAATATTAGGACTAATAATCAATAAAATTATTGAAAAAACAAATAATAAAACTAAAATAATAAAAAACTTTTGAAGTTATTTAACAAATACGTTCATCTCGTATCAGATACGGAACCCCTTCTATATAAGCGTGTCTTGACACGCTCTGGGCCACTTTATTATTAATATAACCTACCCCTTCCATTATATTTCTAACATAGACCGTACAGAATCCGGGCTCTTTTCGATCGAAAAACGGGGTCGAATAACTTTGCATCTTTTACCGAATTTGTCACAGACATTCCAAAAATTTCATCCACGAAACCTTCCTATACGGAAATTCAAGTTAGTATAAAGATCTAAAGCAAAATCTTTATAGAATAACCTGCCATCGACGACTTTTCCGAACCGATTAAATGTGTATGGAAATCAATTATTGAATTCTCTGAATTCATCATAGGTAGACATTCCAATCAATTTATAATATACTGGCTGTACGACCTCATCCGCGTGGGCTACTCTTATCACTTGGGGGCTTAAAAAATAGTTTTTGAATATGATTATAGTTGTGATGTTTTTAAAAATATCTTCACAAATAACGCATTATTATCGAATAAATTTTGTTACCAAAAAGCCATTCTTAAAAGATAGACATATGCTATCGCGGACTTTTATTAAGAACTTTTAAAGGGAAATAATTTTGCCAGACACGATTTTTGCGAAACTTCAACCGTTCATACGGAGAAAGCAGAGGGAATTCTCAAAAGGAAAAGAAAACCCACGATTTTGAAAAATATTTCTTTGGTGCCCCGCGCATAACGTTCTTAGCGTGATGACATATAGCCTATATCCTTCCTCGATAAATGAGTTATCTAACGCTAAAAGAATTTTTCAAATCGGGAAAGTAGTTCCTGAGATTTAGCAAGCAAACAAGCAAACAAACTCTTCAGTTTTATATATTACTAGCTGTGCCTGCGACTTCGTCTGCTTAAAATTAGGTAAAAAAAAGTTTAAATTTTAGCCTTATAGCCTTCCTCGATAAATGGGCTAACTAACACTGAAGGAATTTTTCAAAACGGACCGGTAGTTCCTGAGATTTAACGCGTTCAAGCAAACAAACAAACAAACAAACTCTTTATATATAGCATAGATAAGTTTAAGTATAGAATATAGATATATATTTCAATCGAAATTCATAATCAGTTTGTCTGTCCGTTAGTCCCTTATCATAAAAATATCTATAATCTCATTGCTGTAGAACTCTGTTAAAATTTATGGAGATTTCATTTAAAAGGGTCAGTTGAATCGCATCACTGTCTTCAGTTCTTACTTCAGTTACTTATAGCGGGAAAGCCAAACAGGGCATTTTGCGTTTTACTCAAGCGCGTCAGAAAACCCTACAGAATGGGTATATTACAATATACCCCTATATATATGTATAGTCTCTTCCTTTAAGTAGATCTATTGAAGGATGCTTACCTTGTCGATTGTGCCTTCCATTATATACATCTCATTATTTTGTACAAAAACTGTTCATGATTATATAAATATATTATTTTGAGCGTTTTGGTGTTGCTCGGAATTTTTAATTTAAGAGCTACTGGATTTGGATGTCGGTTGAAGTCCGTTCGGGTATTTTTTTTGGATTAGTGAAAATTTCTTCCTTTGAAGTTCTAATGTTTTGAGGATGATGAATTTCACTGTAAGTTATGAACCAGAGAATATTGCTCCTTGCTCTGAGTATATTATTTTGCATCCTTTGCAAACCTGATATGTTTGATACGCCAGAGCTTCCCCATAGTTGAAGGCCGTACATCCTAAACGGTTTGAGCATCACTTTGTAAATTAAAGGTTTATTGCTAATAGGTAATTTGCTATTATCCAATAGAGGTTCTAATAACGTAAATTGATCTCTTCTCTTCTTGTTTGTATATGGGCTTCCATGTAAGTGGACGATTAAGGTATAATCCTAGATATATAACATTATCTTCGTGGGAAAGTTAAGTGCTTTCTAAATATACCGGAGGGAAATCGCCTTTACGCATGAAGAAAGTAACGTGCACTGATTTTGTAGTGTTTTCTTTGAGGCACTTGTTTATTAAATTGAGGCATTCCTGAAGTTTTTTCGTTGCAGACTATGGATCTTTACTACTTGCTTAATAGCAGTATCATCTGCAAATGCTGGCTGTAGTGACACCATCTGTTTTGAGGAGATCGATGAACCCGCTATGAACCCTTGATGCAGCGCATTCATTAAGGGAGCCGATCAGGTTAGTAAAAAAACTCGGTCCTTAGAAGACTTTAGCACATCAGTTTAAGACAAGATAAGTTAATTACAAGGAAAAAAAGTGCGCTTCAGTACTCTGACAATTTGAGTATCAAAGCGTCAGACTAATATCTCTCGGTTATCAGATAGATGTAAAGCGCATATGCTATGAATGTCTAACGTAGTCGAGTACTTTCAGGTAACAATTTATGTACATTTGTTTCACTGTACCAATTTTCATGCATTTGCACCCGCTCTCCCCACACAAAAAGGGCATAGTTAATATGAACTGGCTTGTCATTGTTGTACCTAATCTTACGTAAATTAGGTACAACAAGGTAGGTCCCTTTAAAACTTTAGTAACTACAAAATTAGCATCACGGTCTCCCCTACCATTAAAGCAGCTTACCGGCGCGGAAACCGTTCAACTTTACTTCAAAAAACAAAATAGACGTTCGCGTAAAAACATAACAGGCTAACTTTTACACTTTAAGTTTCCTTAACCAGATGGGTTTCACTTTTAAGACGGAACAATACTGTTCTCATTTTTTGTTCGTTGCATTTACCTCTGAACCAAGAAATATTTTTAAAATGAAACAAAATACTAAAGTCTCAATTTATGAACTATTAAAGCACATAAATGAATGTAAATAAAAAATTAAACCGCTATCCAAAAACCACCAAATATGTAAAAAAAAAAAACAAAAAATAATTAGTACTTACATACCAAGAAATTGGTTGGCACGCTAAGGTCGAATGTCGTTTGCACATCAATTAAGTTATAAGGCTCATTTTTGCTTGTTATGCATTATGTTAATTTTTATCAATAAGCCTTAGCAAAATTTTATTTAAGTAGGAGCTGTCATCCAAAATGATAAAGGACTTTCTTGGTCGATTATACTTGTCACCTAGTGATGTGCCGAGGTCTGAATTATATTTTTGTAAAGTTTTATTAAAATCCATTCAGTAGTTTTTCCGTGAAAGGGCGTCATTACATTCAGAAATCCATACATCCATGTGTACAAACTTTCGCGTTTATAATGTTAATAGGACATTGAATAATTTAGATTCTTTGTTTAATTATAAAACAAAGTAAAACAGGAATAGAAGAAAATACGGCACACAGTTTAATAGAACGGGCGAAACAGAAAACAAACAAGAAAATATATAAAAAGTAAGTATTGCAGGGTACAAAAAAGAATGTATAGTGTTCCGCCAGTCGAGTTCATTCTTTAAAAGAATAGATTTTCAAGCGGAATACGAAGTGGATTTTAATTTATTCACAATTCGCATTGTTCCAGCGATGGAGATGAAGGGTCGGGCTGAGGTTGCGGGTCGTCTAATATTCAACGCTCAGCTGAGTTGTTTTATTTAACCGCCGCCTGTTCCAATATTTATCATATTACCGCCATCACTCTTCCTTATAGATACATCGATACATATGTGTCTGCAGACAGTTTCAGCGTTTTTGGCGCTAGCTAGCGCTTTTTGTTGCAATTGGAAAGCGTTTACCAGATTTACCGCCATACTGTTATACGTATAACTGCTCCCTCATATTTATCTTATAACCGTAATCACTCTTCCTTATACGTACATACATATATGTCTGCAGACTGTTTCAGAATTTTTGGCGCTAGATCCAGCGCTTTTTTCATGTGCGGGAACCATCAGCGTTCTGTGTTGTCTCCTGTTCAAATCAAATCTATCTTTATATTCCTGAATGATTGATATAACTGTGTGATTGTATTTTGAGATTGGCAAATGTAGTTGAATGTTTATTTTACCAGATTTAAAATAGCCGTATTGAACTCATAGAAACCACAGATACTAAAACTATAGATAATCAAAAGAATAACCCCACCTCACCGAGAGGCTATGATATTATGCGAATTGTCCAAAATATAACGATAAATGTCAAGTAAGTAGGAGAAAGTAAAATGAAAAGTTTATCTTAAATACAAGATGCCCGTGACAGCATATGTTTAAGTATCTTTCATGTTTAAGTCATTAACGCTAAAATAGTGAACCATTATGAAACTGGAGGGGAACAGTGGAAAGAAACGGGAACGGGGACAATATTATAGGATATTAGAATAAAGTAAATTGTAAGTAACACAACTTTCGGGCAGGACAGCGTCTGTCGGGTCTGCAAGTATATAATACTATAGCGCGTATGCCACTATAACTTATTGAACCACAACCGCTTCAATATTCATTATATTACCGCCATCACTCTTTGCCCTGAATTATATACACGATCTCGGTCAGTGTTCGAACGAGTGTAGATACACTGTATAGCGCAGATATAGTACCGAATGTAGCTCAAATTATTTTTATTTCCATATCTAATATTCTTATATTCAAAGTTTTATACGATGAATTATTGGTACACAAACCCTTTAATATTCATTATATTACCACCATCACTTTTTGCCTCTAAAATTATATACACGATGGCGGTCAATATTCGGACGACTGTAGATAAACTGCATAGCGAAGATATAGTATCTAACGTAGTTAAAATAACTTTTATATCTAATATGATTATATTGAGCGTTTACTATTATGATTAATTCAACCAGAACCGCTTCAATATTCACTATATTACCGCCAACACTCTTTGCCTCTAAATTATATACACGATCTCGGTCAATATTCGGGCGACTGTATACAGTGTATAGCGCAAATATAATACCGAACGTAGTTAAAATTATTTATTTTTTATGTTGCAAGGGAAAAACGAGCAGGCAGCCGGCACCTAAGTGGCTACCGACGCCCATTGATATCTGCACCACCAGAAGGCTAGCAGATGCGTTGCCGTCCTTTGATGACGAGTTTAGGCCACCGGGAAGTCTCACAAACCGAACGAAACGCGACAACAATACCATCACTTGACGTGACAGCAGGGGGGGGCAAGGATTATTCCAATATGATTTTCTGACGCGCTCGAGTAATGCGCAAAATCCCCTCTTGGGCTCGCCTACCATGTATTCCGAAGATACGTTGTTATTAAAACGCTATAGTTGTATTAACTGAAAGTAAATGATATAGCTTTAAAAATAGAACATTGCTGGATTAAAAAAAAACGTCGCGTTATAAAAGGTCCTGCCGTGTGAACAAAAGCTTGGGAATCCATATGTTCTAATTGAACGCTTTTTTTAACGAACGTTAAAAGAGCTCTCGTGCGAGTGAGGGCTAAGAAATGCCTTTAAGCCACGAACGCACAATTTGCGTAGTTTCAGTGTTTGCTCAAGTGATTTTTGTTTCCTCACTAATATTTTATTGCGTTGGTGCCGCTGCGATGTGTGTTTGTACAAACGACCTCCGACGCTTTCAACAGACGAATTTTATCTGCGGAATGCGGGAACGCGACGCGTGACTTAGTTCGCTTTATCTTATGCTTCTCGGTTTATCTATGACCGTATTGCTGAGCACGTGAAAAATACTCGTGTATGTTATAGAGCCGTCGTCAGACTATAGAGCTTCGAATATTTGAACACTAGTTTGATCACGGTGTGTGGCGCGGGACTTTGAATTTATGTGGTCAAAGTCCCGTGCTTCACACGGTGATTAAGCAATTTAACAATTCAAATATATGAAGCTGTAGCAGACGACTATATAACGCGCCTGCAGTCTCTTTGTCGGAAAATGATTGTTATATATGCTGCATGGTTCGATGAAATTTTTAAATTTATACCAATTTACTTCGAGATACAAATCAATAAGTTTGACGTCTATACAGTTTCTTATTTAAACTGCGCACGATCGCATTGTTTTCAATTAGGACATTTCTTATACATCCATAAGTTTGGTCGCTCGAATCGCGCGTTCGCTTTCTGAAGCCCTAACACGATCATTTCGAACCGTTCCAAGTTGAAGAGTCGACTGTATTTAGGATGAAAATGTTCGTGCTAGGCACATAGGAGGCAAGTCTTTATCTTGTCACGCTTTTCGAAAAGTCGACTCTGCGACGGTTCGAAATGTTCGTGCTAGGGCCTTAGAAAGAGGTCTTAACGATAGATACACCGAACAATCGTCAAGAGAACTCGCATGTAAAAAAGAGAGAGATAAGAGCTCGGATGAAACGTAAGAGAGATAAGTAGACCTGCGTATTCTTGGATACTTGCGTACGCAGGCGTAATTACACCCCACCTCATCTTGGCCTTGAACGGGATTGAACCTGCTACCTCAAAGTGAAAAGCAGCCGATTGCACCAACGGTTCATATCCTATCTTTAAATTTAATTCATATTTACAACCATAGTGTTGTTTACAATTAACATACATACGGCCATTATGACTACGCTTTGACACAGTGTTTAGTAAAATGTATACATGTGTGTGTAAATCGTTTGGCATTGGTGTGCGTGTGGTTTTATTTTAATAATTTAACATATTTACAAGTCATATTGTAAAAAAATATTAGCATTCGCACACCATCCTCTATATAAACCATAAATGTGCAAAATTTCATACTCCTCCGTTCGCGCAATGTTCGTAAAATGGTACCCAAAGTTTTTGGCTTCACGTGTAGATGTCATTGTCTCAACAATCTTTACTTGTATTTATGAACTGGCTCATTGGCGCAGATGGCTGTGACCCTGCCTTCCGACACTATGTCAAAGATCTTCCTGATGTACTTTGTTTAGACACGCCATTTTGACTGATTTTGACAAATTTTGGCTATTTTTTAATAAGAAAAAGAGCCGATGAACTGCAATTTTATCTGATTTTAATTTCACCAACATCGCCTCTTTTCTTGAAGGTCTCTAGGCAGGTGTCCACATGTCCGCATCGTACGGATCGGATGCATCATACACTTTTCCGCATCGTACGCATTTACTCATACCGATGCTTCGATGCGTGCCGATGACGTGATACAGATATCAATAGAGTGTTGTTAGTAATCCGATTTTTGATGATTGTTAAAAAAAATCGGTTTGATACGATGCTTCAGATGCGTACGATGCGGGTATGTGGACGCCTTCCTTAAGTCGTATCCGTTCGGAAATACCATATTATTAACAAACTTACCGTATTATGTATAAAGATTTTGAATTCTCTTAAAAAATAAAACACGTTGGTAAGTCTTTTGTCACATTTATTTACAAAATCACAAGAAATCTTTCAACTTATACGGCAGTTATGCCTACGTCTTCAAATTTTCAGCCATTTTTAGTAAGATACTTCTCATAACGTTCGCAACGAGTGGATAATTCTGTCCCAGCAGCGGCGTGCGCAGTTGTGGAACACATACCTTAAAAAAAATAGTTTTTTAATGAGCGTGGTTTTATGGAGCGATTACCCTGAGTCGACATCATCAGATTATGTTTTCTGTAACGCTTAAAGCACTTACATCAAAAAAAAAATCACTCAAATATTTCTCGGAGTATTTTTTACAGCTTTGAGATCCTCCCATTTTTTTATGTCACACTTAATTCGCCAGATTATTGAAATGTAAACATATCTCCATGTTCTTTTTTTAAGAATATTAGGAACACTTTTTTTAGGTATGTCTAATATTGTCTTTTTCCCTCCTACTAAGCTTAAATTAAAAGCTTGTTTTAAGAGTGGGTGCGACCCCAAGTACCTTGCCTTTCAGTCCATACCTTATACCGTTCAGCTATTGAGGCTCTAGATGTTACCCTACCTTACCTTATTCTGACGTACTCAAGCTTTTCTAAGGTCCTTTAAGGCTCCAATAACGAACCCCCCTATGTTGAGAGCTCATATTTGGTGGGGGTAACATCTGCATTGCACTGATTTTCCCCGATTCTATTCATGTAAAAAGAAGGATCAAAGAAGTGGCGGCAATGCTGTCACGTCAAGTGATGGTATTGTTGTCGCGTTTTGTTCGGTTTGTGAGACTTCCCGATGGACTAAACCCGTCATTAAAGGCCGACGACGAATCTGCTAGCCTCCTGGTTGTGCAGAAATCCATGGACGTCGGTAAACACTTAGCTGCCTGCTGCCTGCTCGTATGCCCCTTGTAATTTAAAAAAAAAAGAATATTATTACCACAGCCAGAAGAACAACTAGGATGGGACAGACAAGGTTTATGAAGAGAGCCAGTATCGTCCTGACCAACCACCACAATGCAACTACCACCAGCACGCTGGCTAACATCACCTGAAAGTATGCATTATCATCATTTTCAACCTATAAGAACCCACCGTTAAGTAGCGGCTGTCGATTTAATTGACAACTTTAAGGGAAAAGGTGAAGATGGGATCATGAAGGGATGTCGTTTAGTAAGTATGTATGTACATAAGTGCTTTATTTTCTGTTTTTTTAATGCATATATAAGTCAGCGCTTGAAACTTACCAAATATCACACACAAAAAAAGCTGACGATTCTTTTATATAAGCAGCAGTGTAGCGGCGGTGTAGGAGCAATGTAGCGGAGGTGTAGCAGCAGTATTGTGAAGGGAAAGAGTTGATGAAGCAGCTGCGTAACGGCGGTGTAGAGGCAGGGTAGCCAAGGAGTCTTTTATCTTCTAATTTATGCGATAAAATTTATTAAATATACTTTGGAGTAATATTATATACCACTCTAATACATATATATAGACGTTAGTGCTGTAAATATGAAGTTTCAATAAAACATGTTTTAGCATTTTAGCCGGCTATTAGTCATAAAGTACTACAGCCCCAAATAGAATATATTAATGTTGCAAAAAATATTAATTGAATGAAGCGAAGCGATTTTCTTAAGCCCGGACTTAAGTTTTCACTTTGTTAATGGGATCGGACTAAAAAGGTTGCTTGAACAAAACAAATCTATTAACGAGGAAATATCTGAAGGGCAGGGTACTTTCCTAGCTATTGCCAAACACTTTGTTGAAATTAAACGAAGTTGTGTGATTTCTAATTTAGATAAGTAGAACTGGAAAACAAAGAAATTTTGCCATACTATAAGAACCATTGTATTTATTGACTTCTTTATTGTTGTATTGTTTTATTTACTTTTGAATTAATTTTATGATAATAAATTGGATTAAAAAGTTGAAGATTGTGATAAAAAAAAGGTTGAATATTAATCGGAGGAGAGTTTACAACAACCTCGGCTGAATACGTTTTAATTGAATATTTTAGCTTTTTTTTTAACATCTTATTAAAAGTATCAATGTTTTGGAATGCCAACTCTATTAGACATCATAATCAACATATCAGCCTGGGGACGACCACTGCTGAACATAGGCCTCCTTCATTAATCTCCACGAATGGCGATGTTGTGCCGCTTGTAACCAGCGACATCCAGCATCATTATCTATTAGACGTATCTGACATTAATTTTACGCTTGATTCTAGAGTGCTAGACATACTATTCTTAGAATTAATTCCAGTCATATATTATGTCACAATTACAATAGTGGGCATTAGAAAAATGTAGAATTCTATACAGGTTAAAATATGATGGTAAAATATAATTATTTCTTGACGGCTACTGAACAAATGTTCCTCAAAATTGTACAATTCAAGGACGCTTGTATCTAGGGCTGTCGCATTAGCAAATTAATCTTAAACAGTATCTGCCTCCAGCGGATGGATCTTCCTGTTTATCTGTCTGTTAACTGGTTAGATACACTACGGCTACGCGACCCTGGTCTACTACTATTGTCACTACTCCTATACGTCCGTGACAGTAGTATCCGCATCGTTTTTCATCTGTCCCTCTACCTTTATATCCTTTAACACCATGCCTTCCTTTAATATTTATCTAATTGAAGGTAGCGCCACGCTTGCAGACCTTTTGGTCTGTAGCCGAATTGGGTCGGCGAGTCCGGGTATAAGTATAGTAACATAAGATCAGCGTAAAGTAGCGCCAATGCTATCACCTCAAGTATTATTATCGCGTTTCGTTCGGTTTGTGGGAGTTCCCGGTGTCCTTAATCCTTTTTTAAAGATTTGCAACGCATTTGCGAACCTTTCGGTGATACAGATATCCTATTTATTAGGAGATCCTGATAATTTTATTCCTGCAAATCCTTTAGTAACTCCACTTCACATTCAACCTGAATGATAGTGATCACTATAAAGAGCGCGCTCCTAAACCTACACCCGGGTCACAAGTCCCGGGCACTGCTATGGTTCCTTCCTATGCAACGCGATGGACCCGGCACCCGCATGGTGAATCCATGGAATGCTAAGAAATTCGTCTCTGATATGCTATTGTTTTGTATATTATGTGCATTGTTATATATTAAAGCAAATTTGTTGGGCGTGAATGCAGTAGCTAGAGAAAATAGCGCCATCTTTAAAAAAAAATCATTTACACATTTTCTATCATTATTATGCAGGTTTGTGAATGTGCCTCAATATTAGATCTATCTATAAATTGTAAGTACTTCCCCATTGTGTATTATTTTTAGCGCCCATGATATTTTACGGTACGACCTGCATCACGATGGTGATGTTCTTAAGAGTTGCTATGATGTGGCCTGGTCTCGTAAAACACATCGCACGTATCGAGGAGATGGACCCAAACTGTGATAATAACCTCCCATTTAAGTGTAATGCCACGTGCCTTGTTGTGTTAGCCTTGGCTCTGCGTAAGTGTTACACGATGTTCACTTATAGTCACTTCACTTATTAACACACTCTTTGGTTACTTCATGTTGCTACTTAAAGTTCTTAACAGTCATTTTATATTACTTCATTACTTAAAACGCTTTCTTGTCACTTTGTGGTATTACTTAGTCACATATTACGATCTAGGTTATCATACGTTTCTATTATAAGTTTTCATTATATTTTTCAGCAAGTGTTTCAATACAATCACTTCACTGTTTTACACCCCTCTTCCGTTCATTTACCTCACTAAGTTCACTTCTGTAAACACTTGTTATCACTTCACTGTTTACTTCACTTAAAAACACTGCATTAAAAAGAAAGAGAGAGAAATAAATGATTTGCCACCTTATAAAAAATTAGTTTGATGAACTATTTGTAAATATGTACGCCTAGACTGCCAAAAGTGCCTGCACTCAGCGTAAATGCTACAGACATAGTCATAGTACGAGTTAAAAACTTTAACCTAGAAAAATATCTTTATAAAATTCATTACTTTTTTAAATTAGCCTGTAATGTCCCACTGCTGGGTAAAGGCCTTCCCACTCTTAGACCACTCTCCTCTATCCTCTAAACCAATCTACTGTTTTCTCGCAATGGCGTTCAAGTTGTCGCGTCACCTCTTCCTCGGCCTACCTGGTCTACGTCATTACTTCATATATTAAAAAAAATTGTTAATGATTTTATTATCATGGTTTTTTTTCAGTGGAACATATATTATCATTATTATCAGCAATTGCAGGAGCAGTGGTATGCCGTGGACACGAAACTTTATACAAGGGTTTCGTAAGGTATTTTTACCCCTGGATTTTTAATTATTTGCCGTACACAATCTGGTTGGGAATTTTTACACAGGTAAGCTTTATATAATACCACTAGTTACTAGTTAAGCAGGTAAGCTTTATATACTACATACCAGTTATTATATAGCACGACTCCAAGGAGGTCGTGGCCTAAACAGTAGTTGATCGCTAGGTTAAGTTGCTCTGGCTACGACCGGATGATAAATAGGTGACCCATTCTAGTACGGGCTTATATTTGATATCCGACCTCCTTCGTGTTTCGAAAGGCACGTAAAACCGTGGAACCTGATTAATGTCACTTTGTGATATTAGTCGTAAGGTTGTAGAGATTGTGGGGATCCGAGAATGACGTCAGTTCTATTTTAGCTCCCTATTGAGGTACATCAAGACGGACACGACCTTCATTAACGCAGTTGACTAATGGAAACCCTGTTACGCGTACTTTTTTTTCTTTGAATATATACATATAAATACATACTTATAGATAATACACCCCAGACTTGAGAAAGGAATCGAACCTACAAACTCTGGAGTCCCTGCCAATTGTGTCAACGTGCCAGTATTTGTTGGTATAGTGGCCTTAAATCCATCGATTAAGACTAGATCAATATATAGACTAAATCAATATCACCTGTCAAGTTAGGCGTACCAAATTCATAAAATCTTATCACTATGTTAATAAATGAATATACTATATAAATTTCGTCTTAATAATTCTTAATATTACGAGGAACAGAAAACGAACAATTGTCGGACGAGTGGAATTTAAAAATACGAGTTAAGCAATTGTTGTTTCTGCCGAGGCATAGTGCTTTTCTCAAAAAAGACAAAAAGAAATGAGAAATTAAAGAAATAAATAAAAATTTTATAGAAAATATTCGTTAAATACCACAAATTATTAAAAATATGTTCAAACACTAGTTTCATCTAATTCGTTTTCCCGCCAATTTTGGTATTTTAAGTTTGTTCGGTTTTCATAAGGCAAAGGTACACAGCCATACAGCCCAAAAGGTGAAATAAAAAATAATAGTAAGATAAACAACGTAAAGTAAAAAGAAATCGAACATATGGAGTCTTACGAGCAAGTTGTTGGTGTGGTATTCAGCTGATGAATACTTGGCGATGGGCTCGCCCCACCTGTCCTGCGGCACCGACGTGGACACCCAGCGCTCGCTGCGCTCCTTCGGGTCCTTTATGACCTCACCCAGGTACTTGAGAAGACCCGGGCCTAGGGTTTAAAGAAAACTCCTTAATAGTAATACTGTAATCTGCCCTATGATACGGTGCTCTTATGACGCATTAATATTCTTCTATAATATATATAATATTGTGCGCATTAGAGGCATTACAAGCACATTGTACGAGAATAATCCTACAGCGTGTTTTCCTATAATGCGGAATAAACCTACCGTGTTATAGGGGGATTACGGGGTCTATGGATCTACCCAGCGATATCCCAGTCTAGTATCAGGGTCCGCTTATTTTTTTTTTAATTGCAGAGGATTTGGCTGTAACTCACCCCAAGTTAAGATGGCCGACTGCCGTCTGACGTCATCCCCGGAACCCCCACAATCTCAAGAGTAATATCAGTCACTCTATGACATTAACCGAGAATTCCGAAACACGAAGGAGGTCGGATATTAGAAAACCAGTGTTAGTTAGGTTACCCATCTATCACTTGGTCGCGATATGAATAGCTTAACCTATCAATCGACTCAAATGCCGACTACTAATGAGACTACGACCTCCTCTCGCCGCGTGACTACTATGATTTCCAAAAATACTTTTTTTCTACTCCCCAACTAAAGGCTGGCCGTTAACTACTAAATTTGCCACTCTTTCCTAAAGGAGTGGCTAACGAGTTTCTTGCTGACTCTTCTCGTGGCTCGATTTTTCCGAACCATTGGTAGCTTTTAAAATATTTGACTTTTATTTACTTGAATTTTTGTCAAAAGCTCTTGTAAAAGTCTACTCGAATGAAACATCATTTGATTTTATTTGAATTCGTTGACGATACTCTAGTTGGTATTATTTTGATGGGAGGGTCTTCTGAAATCGACAGACGCATTCTAGCACTGGTTTATATTTGATATCCGACCTCCTCCGTGTTTCGAAAGGCACGTAAAACAGTGGTACCCGATTAACGTCCAACGCGCCCTGCACTGAGAAGAGCCCGCAACAAACTCAGTTAGGTCTTTTTTTTGGTATAGATATATAGTTTACTAGCTGTTTACCACAACTTCATCCGCGCAAAATTAAATTTGCGGGAGACCTTAGACCTCCAATTCCTATCGAAAAATCCGTTTGCAGCGGATGTCTACTAACTATAAACTATCTTCCCACCAAATTTCCCACCTGTCTCACCTCCCAATGTCATTATCACCTATTATAACACCGGCATAGATAACAAAAGCCCCGCACTTCAGTCATCGCCCGTGCGCGCTTTCCTTCAGTGAGTTTGGCACGCAAATCAAATGGAACACTATTTTGTCTAAGTAAGTGACGAGAGCTATTTTTCGATCAAACAAATTTAGGTTGTTTTCCATAAAAGTGTATTCCGTATAGTTCGATTGTAAAATTGTTTAACGAAGGAAGTTCATCTACTACAAGCTGTTATAAGTTCGGCGTGTAAGTTACAGTTTAAAATAACTTCGCGAGAGGCGAAACACGTGTTAAGTTTTACACAGCATTCTCTCTTATCGGTGCTTAATTGTGTTAAAGTTCTCTAGAGGGTTCATTAATGTTCCATAAATAGGTGATCGGTATGTTGGCCTTGTTTTTATTTCATATCATTGGAGGAATCTTACGAGAGTTAATTGGTTTTACTTTTACTGTAACGCAACTGATACTTTTTAACGGTACCCTATGATGATTTATAAATAACGTCAGGTTTCGGTGTAGTCTATGATAACTCCGCTTTCTTATATTAGTGCTTTCAATTATTTGATATTTAACATAGAGTTAGACTTTATTATTTAATATTTTTTTAATTGCAATAAAAAACAAACAACAGACAATATGAAGAGGAAATTTGATAAATTGCTTAATATTCTTTGAAAATATATTTTTATAATTAATACGTGGAGTGAAAACTTTTGGTACAATTTCACGAAAATTGTGCATACGGAGGAAATAAAAAAAAAAAGAAATTTGCACAATTACAGTTTATGTAAAGGATGGTGGTGAAAGAGGAGAACGCTGATACATTAATAAAATGTACATTATTAATACATTAAAATATTAAAATAAAAGCTCACGCACACCAGTGCCAAACACACACAAATTCAGTCAAAAGATGTTTTATTCAAGTAGATTCTTACTTAGGCTCTTTTGACACATGTCAAATAAATGACATATCACGTCACGTGTATTTATTTTGCCATAAGGTTGTGTGAAAGCGGAGTTATGACTACCGTAATACGTATATTAATGTTCAATACAGCAATGTTCTTGCACAAAGAATATTTTTTTGCATATATAGCTTTATACAAGCATATAATACGCAAGTCCAAATATATATGTGCGTTTATTTCGAGATCTCTAGTATTAATTACAAACACATCATTGTAACCAGTAACTTTTACCAGCTTTTAGGGTTAACTCGTACTTAAGTCTGATTTACAGAGCCTCAATAGCTCAACGGTGTAGAGGTATGGACTGAAATCCGCAAGGTACCCGGTTCAAGCCCCACCGCCGTTGGGGTATTGTCGCACCCACTCCCAATACAAGCTTTTAATTTAAGCTTAGTGGGAGGGGAAAAGGGAATA
>JANCMC010047200.1:11057-23048 GCA_024363005.1 Charaxes varanes | reverse complement strand
CAGCAAGGTTCATTTATTAATAATAATTGTCTAGTTTATTTATTTGTATTTAAAAAATACAAATAAATAAAAAATAGACCTATACTACCTATACTAATTTTAAACTCTTTTTATTCTGTTTAATTTAGTTTTCATTTCATTGTTTTTATCTACATTTTTTTTTATCATTGTTAATTTTAATCTTTATTTTTGGGATTTTGTTATTATTAGCGGTATAAATATTATTAATTGTATGCGTTGTGACGTAACGGGCGTCGCTAATGTTAATTTCAATAGAAAAGTGGCAAACCGAAAATCAGCGCCGTGCTCTGGCACAGCATGGCTGAGTTTGCCACCATTTGTCATATGTACAGGCATGCATGTAAAACTAAACCTATGACTGACCAAAATTTGATGTCTGTAAGCATTGTTTGGAAATAAATATATTCTTATTCTTAGGGATGTTACCGGAATCGGAGTCGAATTTTAAAAAGTCACGAGTTATTAAAATTCGATTCGTCAGAGTCGGAATATCTAATCGAAGCTGTAGAAGATGCAGAAGGCAAGAAAAATGTATTAGTCGCCTGTTAAATGTAAATCTAGGGGGAAGGAAGATAATTCTACGTGCGCCCAAATAGGGAGACACTAAACCATTGATTTCTATTCAAAATTGGACTCAATTCTTGAATGCATGAAGAACTAAACTACTTCTGTTAAATCCGCAAATGAATACGAGGGAAAATCGGTGCAATGCTGCAACCCGAAAGCTACACCACCGTATCCGCCACCAAAGCACAGCACTACACTAACTTTCCGATGTTCCTCAACGCACGTTTCGCTTCGACACCGAAGCATCATCAGGAGATAGACTCTACAAAAGTTATTCGTAAAGTCGAAACGTGCGTGGATGGATTTCCCCTAAGTAACGCCTGATTCCATCGAAATACATCACGTTCTGATCATAATTATAAATGAAGTGTATTATTTTTATTAAAGGATAATATTTTATAATCATCACGTGGAATATGATGCATCATGTTATTTATGAAAGGCATTAAATTATATTATGATTACTTTATATATGATGCATGTAATTTTTTTACAAGAATTATGATTTACTAGTTGTTAGCCGCCACTTCTTCCGCCTAAAATTAGGTGAAATTTTTTAACGTGATAATGTATAGCCTATATCCTACTTTGATAAATGGGCTATCTAACATTGAAAGAATTTTACAAGTCAGCCCATAGTTCCTGAAATTAGCGCGTTCAAGTAAACAAACTCTTCAGCTTTATATATTAGTATATATTATGCGTCTATAAAGTGTGAAATTTTAACAAATTACGTTGTATTGGTAAAAATGTTGGTAATTTAATATTTCACAGGTCATATGACTAAAATACTATGAATGACTAAAATATTATTGATACAATAAACTGATCGTTTTTAATAACCGGCGAAATTCTATGGTAAATATGAAATATCCAAGAATTCGCAGTTTTTTCTGAAGCGTCTATTGTTTAGTCATAAATAACGGAATATAAAAAGAAGGAATTCACCCAACTCGTAGGCGTGGGTAAGTAATGTTTTGAGTGACCACACGTCGCGCTTTCAGTAGGACTTTCTCATTTTGCTACTACTAGTTTTTCTCCTTTCGAATACTTAAAATATAAGTAAGTAAGGTATACAGTAAGTAATATAATCATAATATGTATATAAAGCCAAATTGGGGAAGTCTCACAAACCGAACGAAACGCGACAACAATACCATCACATGACGTGACAGCATTGCCGCCACTTCACGCCGATCTTATGTAAGAATGAGGTACTGGTACCCGGACGCGCCGGCCCAATTTGGCTACAAGCGTGGCGCTACCTCTTATCTTGGAAACCATCCCTAATAATATTGCTAGTAAGGTAAGCAACTCAGAGTATAAAAAAACTAGTTCAGTCACAAACAGCGACGCTATTGAGTAATATGTAAAAAGTAAAAAAAGTACCTCCCGTTTTAAAAGGCGGTCTAAATTCTAGATTGAAACGAATACATGTCATTACGTGAACCTATGCAAAGCATTTTACCTTTTTCGATTATTAAATCGCTTCGCACTTAATCCTACCAAGACTTTTCTATACATATAAATAAAGTTGAACAGTCCGTTTGTTACGGCGAAATAATATTATTTTACTAAATGCACATTTTATAAAGAAGGAGCAAACGGGTAGGCAGTTGAATGAATACCGCCCATGGACATCTGCATCACCAAAGGGCTTACAGATGCGTTGCCGGCCTTTGGGGAATGAGTATACTCTTCTTCCGATTCCACAGAGAAACTGTGTGTGTGAAGTGAAAGTGAGAAAGTGGATGGAAAACAATGGCACTCCGGGAGTGCCGACAGAAGAAAAAACTTGAATATCCAGAGGTGTTGGTAATGTAACAGTGTTGCGAGTCCAACAGGTTTTTCTCATCTCAAAAAATGTCCGACGCGTCCCACAAAAAAATCAAATAAATATATACAGGACTATATGACAGACTGACGTCTGTTCCTAATGTAGATAACTTAATGCCTGTGTTATAAATAACAGACGCCTGTCATATACATTTTTTTTAGAAATATATAAATACATACATATATATAAAACACCCAAAATCGAGGCGGGAGTCGAAATGACGACTCCCAGAGCGGAAAGCAAGGTCCACAGCGCCAACGGGCCATAAAAATGGACCAAACTCATTGATTTAAACTTGAAACTCGGACAAAGTCGCAAGTAATAGTTAGTCTAAAGTAAATATCGACCAATGTAAGCCTTATGTTAATGCCTCATTCGGTACGTGCTAGGCTAACGGCTTCATTTAAATATTTCGCCAATTCTAGACCAAATTAGCCCGCAATAACACCTTATCCGGTCTCATTAATACGGCGAAATAAACGAATTCCAGCTAACGCAGGCACATCTTTGCCTTTTTTACACAAGTCACTTTTTAACTTTGACTTGCATGCATGTTTTTTGATACCATGTTAAAAATTGAAGGTGTTAAGAGCGTGTCAAGACACTCTTATATTGTAGAAGGGTTCCGTATTCTTCCTAGTGTAATCCCGGTCTAGTACCAGGGTCCGCTTAGATAGCAGAGGATGTGACTGTGTGGCGAGTTAACATGACCGATTGCCATCAGACGTCATCCTCTGAACCCCCACGATCTATAACCTTACGAATAATATCACAAAGTAACAATAGTCGGGTCCCACTGTTTTAAGTGCCTTCCGAAACACGGAAGAGGTCGGATATTAAATATAAACCAGCGCGAGAATGGGTCACCCATCTATTACCCGGTCGCAACACAAGTTTGGCTGGCCCGTTCGCGCAGTGGGCAGTGACTCTGCTTTCTGCTCCGGGGGTCGTGGGTTCGATTCCCACCTCGAGTCTGGGTGTATTATCATTGACCTAGAATACAAAGACCGTTTTGCTTTAAGTACAAACTCTTTTTCGCACTTCGCAGTTGACCTTTGTTGCTGAAAAAGATTTTAAGAAATTAATTACCTAATCGTCTATATTTTGCACCACCTAATACTTATTTGTTTTTTGATTATTTAGATGAGTAGTTAAGTAAGTTGTATTTGGAATCTCCTATGTTATTAAAAGTATTTTAAACAATTTTACACATAAAGCGCTTTGTTTTGAGAGCACATGGGGGGTTATATCCTTTTACTCCATCCCTTTCCCTTACTCCTGTCTTTCTCATAATAACCAGTACCTCTTTCTTACATAAGATCAGTGTGGAGTGGCAGCAATGCTGTCACGTCTAGTGACGGTATTGTTGTCGGGTTTCGTTCGGTTTGTGAGATTTCCCAGTGGCCTAAACTCGTCATTAAGGCCGGCAACGCATCTCCTTGCCTCCCAGTCATGCAGATATTTATGGATGTCAGTAGATACTTAGCTGCCTGCTGCCTATTTGCTTGCCCCTTGTAAGATAAAAAAAAAAGAATAAGTATATTACCACAACAATCTCCATTCCTGAGCTTTGTTTTTCTTTAGGGCAATCCACACTGACCATTCTTGCAGCCATTAATTCTGATACTAGATAATCTAACAGAAGCAGTCTATCCTCTCTACTTTGAAGACGAGATGACATATGACCTGTAATGATTGAAAGAAATGTTGAATTAATATCACCTGAGAGAATGGCCATAAAATTTATACAATTACTTATCTATAGCCAAATAACAAGTGTATAATTAAAAAATTAAATTATTATACTAAGAATCAATTAAATAATTTTTGAGAAATTTCCATGTAAAGGAAATTATATTAGGCCATGTTTTTTTCTGATTGTTTATGCTGTTGGTATAAGTCGCCTTCAATGAGAAGGGGTTTGTATCCAAATTTTTTTCTGAACACACAAGTGTTTGTTTCAAATAGTAGACACTTATCTTTGCAATTATTTTTAGTCTTATAAAATTAATTTTCAAAATATAGTTATATATACAAAGTACCTGTCACCAATTTCTTATATGGACATCCTAGTTCCTTCAGGAAAGAACTCAGTTCCAGCAAAAAAGAGCTGGATTCATCTGGATCGTTCATAACATTTACAGTTTCTTCTACATTGCACAATTTCTTCAGCTCCTCAGCAAGGATGTGGACAAGTTTGGTGAACTCTAGGGATTTGGGGCCTCCATCCAGGGCCTTCGAGAAAGCCACATCATCCTGGAGAGGGCCTTCATATCTACAATTAAAAAGATTTTTATAACAGTACAAATATTATTTTTCTTTTTGTTTCCCCTTTGCCTTTTTATTGTTAAGATTTATTTTTACAGGAAGCTTTCCTGATTTTTGCCTTTGTTTCATGTCTTTATTGTACAAGTGGTTTCATAGTTATATTTGACATAAAAATGTGAAATAAAATAAGTAAACATAATTTAAGTTATTTTAATATAATGTAAAGGTGGATGAAGTTGCAACTATATGGACTCCCACCAATGGCCACCGTAGACCAGGTAGGCTGAGGAAGAGGTGGCGCAACAACTTGGACGTCTTTGCGTGAAAGGAGTGGATTGGTTTAGCTCCCATCTTTATACAAAATTTTAATTCTTTGTATAGTCGGCCAAAAAATTAATTTGCCACGCTAAGGTCGAATGTCGATTTTTTATGCTATAACTTGCTCATGCGCAGTTGACATATCCGGTACTGCGCAGGCGCGACCGGAAGCTACTCTAACACATGATTATAAAAACACCTTCGCAAATAATGCATTATTTTAGAACAAATTAGCTACTATTGTGACGGACCGTATTGGGAGAGTGACAATATCAGCTAGGATGCTCCAGGGTCGCGTACCCGTAGTGGATCTGACCAGCTATTGGACAGACAAAGAAAGATCCATCCCTTGGGTGTGTGGTTGTCTGGAGTGTTAACGCAAAAGGTAAACATATGTACTCAGTTTATAAGTATATAAGCTGTATGCTTATGGAAAGAGTTCGGCGACGATGACGCAAATTCTAAGAGTTTTTCCATCTCAAAAAATACCCAAAATGCCTAAAAACTTTTTCGATTCAAAATATCGTAATTAATGATTAAATTATAGGCAGAAACTTAGATGTAATTGTACACGAATTTGTGCTTTGGCTCTTGTCTTGTCAAACGAGAAATTGCTTAGTTGAGCTGAGAGTTAATAGGCTGTGGCAAGATGTCTGAATCTCTGAATGCCGGTACGTGTACGAGGAGGTGGTCGATATTAATTAGCAGGCCTTTATCTGTCACAGTCCGGCACAACGATCTGCCAATTGCACTTGGACCGCCTGTCCGATCGGTAATTAGTCAATCGTGTTATGTCCTTCACGTTTGCTATATAAGACAACTAGCAGACCCGGCAGACTTTGTCCTGCCCGAACGTTGGGTTACTTACTATTTACTACATTCTATTATCCTATATCATTATTCCCCGTTCCCGTTCCATTTCCTTTGTCGCTTTTGTTTTGTCATTCCCTTTTTATTATACAAACCTTGTCCTAACAATAACGAACACAACAAAAAAGAAATTATCCAATTTGGCGTAGTCGTTCGGAAGTTATGTACGTGCATATAATTCAGCGACTCATTCTTTTTTGCGATAATAAAGTGAGATGTAAGCTATCCTATCTTTCAAGTTGGATTTAACTGCACACGGTGTGCAAATTTGATTAAAATCGGTTTAGTAGTTTAGGAGTCCATCGCGGACAAACAACGTGACGCGTAATTTAAATGTATTAAGATTATACTGGGCAATGTTTTGTCTATAGTCCATTGAAATGTTTCATTCTTGAAGTAAAAAAGTTCCTAAGGTGCCTTGGGCAGTTTTTGAAATTCACTGAATTTACCTCATCGTCACCGAACACTTTTTGTGGTCTATTTGTATACTATATATATAAGTGCAGAGCCGGTCCTACAACATGGTGAATGGAGCGGCCGCCGTCTCCCAGGGGGCGCCTTTGACGACTCTTAATATGCGATTGACTTTGACTTGACTTCGACGTGGTTAAGATTTTAAAACGAGTCGTCTGAGCTTAATAACATCATACATATAATAATTTGACATACTAAAAAAAAATAATGTTAACTGCCTTATGACTATTTATACGATACCTATAGGAAAAAGGTAAGTTAAAACATTTTTGTCAGCAAAAAAAATTTCAACCATATACCCCGCCGCCGCGCCCGCCCGTCTGCGCCCGCGCCCCTCCCGCGCGGCGGTGCAGTCCGGCGGCGGCACCGCGGCCGACTGCTTCCTCGCGCGCGTCGAGAAGGCCATGGACGCTCGGTGTGCCCGGTGAGTGCCACAGGACTATTCCCCCTCTCTTTATCTTCTACCCTTCTGCAGTTAGTAAAAAATAATTCTGACGTTACTGTAAGAAAACACAGATAGAGGTAGTAACAGCTGTTTAATTGTTCAGCACTTATTTTAATACTTTAGAAGAATACTTAACTTATTTTAATGTCTGGTATAGTCTGGCACATTGACACTTGTCAACCAACCACCAAAAGCGCGCCAATACAAGTCAACTGTCATCTTGACAAGTTTGTCATATGGAGTATGGAGTTCCATAGACATAGATCTTATGCTATTTTCATAGATGAAGTTTAACATCACATATTAATACTTTTTATAAATAAAATTTATGTAATAAATAACAATTAATTTGACTGAAAATTATTAAACCTAACATTACAAACAAATGCGGAATTACACACTGGCTGGAAAAAACGTTACCTTTGATTTCTTAAACCATTTCATGTTGGACTTTTTCGCCCGCTGAGCATTCAGGGGTGAATTGAAAAAGTCCATTGTACCATTAGTAAATTAATTAAAAGTAGAGGGCGTTCAGTTTTCCAATGGGTCCGTATCGAGGGTCCACACGATATGTCTAATTACATTATGCAGATTGGCGCGTGTCGATTCGGAGACTGGAATCCGATGAACCGGATTCAATAGCACCCAATAAATTTGGGGCAAATTATTGTATACTAGCCGTCCCTCGCGACTTCGCCTGCGACCGATTCAACGCTTACGTTCAGTTAAGAGGGTATTAATTTATTTTATATGGTTCCTTTCAGTTATGAGGTTATTAATTTTTTTCTCACTTCGACGTCTGACAGAACTTTTACTATCGATAGAGTGGAGAACGGGAATAGTTTTTATATGGGAATATAAACAAATGGTCGTCTGGTCCTAGGATAGGTAGCTTAGTTAGATAACTACCGACTAATACAGTTATATGTGCTGTAATCCCTCTTATAACACGGTGCTCCTATAACGCATTAATATTATTCTGTAGTATATTTCTGTAAGTCTTCTCTAGATTTAAACTGGAGTCGAAGTTGTTGTACCTAAAGTTCCGTCCAAAGAACCCCAGGAAAAAAGACATTAATTTTTTCATATATAATATAATATTATGTATGTACGAGAATAATCCTACAACGCGTTTTCCTATAATGTGGAATAAACCCACCGTGTTAAAGGGGGTTTACAGTATTTTAATGTCATATTAATACATACTTCTATACATATACACCCAGACTCGAGGCGGGAGTTGAGCCCACAACCCTTGAAGCGGAAAGCAGGGTCACTGTTAACTATGCCAACGGGCCAGACCAGTAGTTATAGATCAGACATAATTCAAATGTTCCTCTAAATATTATTTTACAAAAAAATGGACATAACACAGTGTTAATATAGCAACATCTGTATATAAATTTTCTGTCTCTTCTTTTATTCAAATCTCTAGTGCGAAATACATCGAAGTTGAAATAGAAAAGTAAATGCATACAACAAACAAATATCAACCAATATGGCTTTGCATAGATTTTATTCCGGCGACAGACTTCAAATTGTGCGCTGGACGCAAAGCCACTCAGAAAGTACCGTCGCCAAAAACATCAGAAAATATATAGAATAATACTTAACTTAATTGAGTACGAGAGTACTTTAAGAAATGATCATACTCATTTCTTAAAGGCCGGTAACACTTGGGCGTCGGTACATACTCAGTCAGATGGACGGCTTGCCCGTTTGCCCCTTGTTGGTCGTGCAGATGTCCATGGGCGCCGGTAGGCACTTCGGTGCCTGCTGCCTGCTCGTCTGCCCCCTTGTAACATAAGAAAAAAAAATAAGAAAGGCTAGAAAGTAAAATCATAATTTTACTTTATGCAAAATAATAAGTTCTTCGCAGGATAAATTAGATCTCTATTAATTGAAAAAAAAAGTCATTGAAGTCAATGCGAACGAAGTCGTAGCTTATTACTAGTTTAAAATATTGCAAGGGCTGGAACTGAACCCGCGACATATTCGTGCGAAACATGCTTGCCCCTTATATCGTGATTGGTAATTTCGGGTCACTTTCTAAAACATCAATGTAATGTAGGTGATCGGTTTTACTATCGGGCCAAGTCGTACGTGACTTTACGCCAACAAAACAACTCATTTGTAGATGCTATAAAAGTATACAAAGGGACACAATAAAACCTTGCCAGTGCAACAGTTGGAGAGCGGAATGACGATGCTAAGGTTTTTGGTACAAACCCCGAACTGGAAGAGATGAATATCTGACATAAAATTAACAAAAAAAAAATATTCTGCTGCTGTCAAACCTAATAAAATCAGGCGATTAGCTTACCTGAACGTTGTTTGAAACATTTATTAAAATCGGTTCACGTGTGTATATGTGTAAGTGTTTATAAAAATCAATCGTTGTTCGTTAGTGTCGCTAAAACTCAAAAACGGCTGGACCCATTTGAATTCTGTTTGTTTTGTTTCATTAGTTTCATATGAGGGAAGGTTTAAAAATAAAAAAAAGAATGGATAACTCAAAATATTCCTTTAAAAATTCAAAAAATGCACATTTGGTCGCTAGTTCACAATACTTCAAATGCGTGACTTTCGTACCAAAATTTTTTACTCACTGTAAGCTTTTAAATTCTATATAAAATTCGGCTTATGTCACGTTTTATAGAAAAGACAAAGGACACTGTTTAATTGGCTTATAGCAGACGTGCCATTTCGAGCAAGACAATGTCTGCCGGGTTCGCTATTTGTGCTATATTTTTCCACAAACGTAAAAGGTGTTACTCGTGCGAAATCGGAGCGGGACATAGTGCAGCATAAAAATAAATTTAAAACTACAATATCGTTTGTGGAGAGATGCATTTCGAAGCTTTCATGACACTTTTAGAGTTTGAAACATTTTACAAAATGGAAACATCCCCAGGGCTGCAGCACGTGCGAAACGTTAAAATAGCCCAAATTTAATTAAGAAAGAAAGAAAAAAGTGTTTATTCAAAAATTAAAACTGATGTTTTTATTTCTTCATGTATTAGCAAAATCAAACGTTACCCTTTACTTAAGGAGTAAACTCCAGTCTTGCGTCGGGGCAGTCACACACTTTTTTAGGGTTCTATATTTCCAAAGTTTCTCTTATATCCTGGTTCTGTCTTTGATTTCCAAATTATTAGATGTAGAGACTTGAAATTTCCATGTTGATAGGACATGATAAAAACATTAGAAAATTTTTTCGTCGTTCATGGATAACAACTTTGTCGGTTAGTTATCAAATACTTTTATCGTGTATCAAATAAGGAAACCTTCATGGTCACCTTGGCCATTTCTTGTTTAGTCTTTTGGGATGTAGGTTACTAAGAGAATAATCTTATTTCTTTTTATGTATACTCAAAGAATAGTAGAGATTCCCTCTCCTCTGTCAAGTTTCAACTCTCGTTTTCTCGTAAAGATGGCGCATTATAATGGTTCCGTTCCAAAACTCAGCCCCGCGAAAAATATCCTCTGTGACTCGCATCAGGTCCTCCCGCGTACAGGTGTCAGGGCAGGAAGGACACGTTAGAAGATACTCTATTTGCTAGGATTTCATGTACCTAAACTATACCTATTATACCACTTACAAATATTTCAAGTTGTATTTAATTATTTGAAGTTAATAAATAGTAGTAATAATTTTAACTGACAACAAATAAAGTTATAGTTTTGTGTACAGTAAAGAAGACAGTACTGTACACAAAAATATTGCTCGCAATGGCATGGCAAAATGTACTTGGACCTCAAACAATTTTTAACATCTTATGTACATACATTTTTTGCTATAAATTCCTTTATGAGACCGCACCACACTAACACCACAAGTTAAGAGTCATCCAAGAATCAAGTTTCAACTCTGTTAGAAAGTATCGAACCTCTGACGTACTAGTTTCCATAAACTACTGAAATAGCAAATATTTTTTGTCGTTTTTTGTTGCGTTCAGTTCTTAATATTTGGTTCTTCCAAGAGCTATCTATTGCTCTAGTTAGTTTTTGCAAGAATATATTTTTTAACAGTTTTTGCGAATGTCATGGTCGGCTGAGTTTCTTTTACTATTACTCTAGTTTTTAAACCTATATTTAAAAATATAATTCTTCTTTCTTTATCACTAAGCTCTTCAACGACTGAAACTATTTTTCTGATTTATTTTGTGTATCTTTGATATTTAAAGATTGGTCAATCGATTGGTCAATTATCAAAAAAATGTTATTTCTGTAACTGTCACTTCCATCATGGCAGCTCCACATTAGTGCCGAGAATTCACGTCGCGAATTCACGGCACATGATAGGAAGATGGGATGCTGACAGTCGTTCGTGGAAATAGCCGCGAAATAGACGTGGAAAATGCTGCTGGCTGAACTTAAACTTAAATAGCCTTATTATATAATAAGAATTGTCTTTATTAATTATAAAAATTGCATTTCAGACTTCATAAAAAGGTGCAGTTATCAAAATTATATTAATTTAAATTATAATATTGAACCCAGTGGCGAAATTTACTTTTACGGGACCGTAAATGTGGATGTGTACCCGTCAACGCCGCGCGAAATAGGCGCGAACCCTTTGCCGCGGGACAAAATACCGACTCTGATCGGGGAACTGGCGTGAACGCGCGCGAACACCGCGAAAACCGTTCACATTATTGTTTACGTCTGTTATCGGATCTTCACGGCACTAATGTGGAGCCGCCATCAGAGTTCGACATTTTTCTTTTAATGTTTTGTCTTCCCAGGAATATACCTAATTTTGTATTCGCGAAATTTACCTGCGCTGAATTCGTGAATTCTAGCGAATCTTTTGTCCTAAATTTGATCAGAATATTTGAGCCCAACTTTTTATTTGCCGTAATCAGCAGGAAAACAATGCAAGTTAGTTGCCAAAATCGGTACAAGTATAAAATGTGAGGGAGCAATACGTGACCTGCGAGCAAATACCTTTCCAGCGCTTTTTTTCCCAATAAGTTTGTTTTCTGGAGACTCTGGAAGATTTTTTCGTATTTTGTAAAATGGACGACAAAGGTGGAATTCGTTGCTCTTCCACCTTAATACTTTTAACAATTTTTTTATTTTTCTTTTTATAATTATAAAAGCGAAAGGTTACTAAGTCTCGAAAACCGTGGGACGTACAAAGATGAAGTTTGGCAGGGAGGTATTTTATAGTCAGTACCTCATCGGC
>JANCMC010047200.1:0-10957 GCA_024363005.1 Charaxes varanes | reverse complement strand
ACTAAGTCTCGAAAACCGTGGGACGTACAAAGATGAAGTTTGGCAGGGAGGTATTTTATAGTCAGTACCTCATCGGCTAAGAACGGATTTCGTACCCTTTTAATTCGAAGATTCGACTGTATTTAGGATGAAAATATTCGTGCTAGGCCCACAGGAGGCAAGTCTTTATCGAATTCCGCTTTTAATCAATGCTGATGCAACACGCGTTGACACAAGAAGGGTCCGATGTGCCCCTCCAGCACGAATATTTTCAACATAACATTTCAAATCGTAAGAGTCGAAGATATATCTTCGACTCTTACGGTTCGAATTGTATGTGCTAGGCCCGCAGGTAGTATTGTTATATTATCTTAATAAGTGCCAAATATGTATATAAATTTTCTGCCAATACTTAATACAGTACGTGAAACTATACCCCTTTCAATATTTTTAGTAACTATTTATCTATATATGTATTTCTTTACATTTATATTTCTATCTATCTAATTTTTTTTGTCATAACTCTTATGGCTAGATATTTTAATAATAGAAAAGCAATATCTAGCAAATATGTCCTTTAATTAATACTCGCACGCGTCGCAATGCAATGAGAGTGTCCCGCTTTCATTATCTGTTGTTTTATTTATCCCCCGGCACGTGTTCGTCTTGCAATTAGACTCGGAGGAAATAAGCGGCAACCATCGCCACTTTCACCGCGCGAATAATTAGATAGGAAAAGCGATTGTGGCTGTGAAATTATCTCATTATTACGCGCTTTGAAGTCGTGTTTACATTAACATATACGTATAATTATAATACGTGCTTTTAATAATCACGAGAGCTGGACTAACAACGACAGCGAATAATGATTTTTATCGGACAGAGCGTCAAAATTACAGAAGTAGAGTGAGTGCGGTCAGTCTAAAAATGCACGCCCCTCCAAGGTGTTCACCTCTACATTTTCTTTTAATTTTTTTTATTGGGAAACACTTTTACTTATAAAATTAACTCAGTGCCACATAAACCACAGTCGGTTTTCAATATCTTTGGCTTTTGGTTGACATTGCAGTGCTTGGTGGAGTTTAAAATGAAATCGCTGCATACACACACACAAGCAAGCTTTGTAAATTTAGTGGAGGGGCGTGCATTTTTTGACTAAACGCACTATACACGTGTTAGGGCAGGAACGACATGAAATAACGGGTCGTGAATAAGTTACGTCACACATAACGGGCAAGGGAGGGGGGTAAAAGTTTTGTGAGGTCACATGTCAAAATTATTATTTTTTGCTTTTATTAACACAATTCATAAATTAATGAAGCTAAACTGCTGTTTCCTATGTGCAAAGTTTTGTAGTACTTTGTACACTTCAAGGACAAAAATGTACCAATAGTTTGAGCTATGTCCGGCTGCGGCATTACAAATACGCATTAAATCCTTTGTTCGTTTATTTATTCTATATAGGAGGGAGTTCAATGGTGGTTTTACAGCAATGTTATTTAAATAAATGTCTTTAATACATTCGATCATTCATTCATTGAACTAGAATCATTTTCATATAAGGCAGATTTTACAGTCCCTTGGGTGTATCGCTTGCTAGTAGCGACTTACGCACTACGACTTTGTATATATGTATGTCGCAGCCAAGTAGTGTAATCAGCCGTCCAATGAAATGCCTAGCCTCTTTACTGAACGGCGCCGTTCAACCAACCTTCTGAATGATATTCAGCCGTAATCGCAACTAATTTTTTTAATACAATTATACAGAAAAATTTTTTGGATTTAATAAAAAAAAATGACCAAGAATATTAAGATGGTAGGTCTTTAACGCTCCGCTCTTGTCTCCACCTTCTAACCTGTTCTCAAAAAGAGTACATGGTCAAATCGATCAAATGTCCTTGCACTCCCATTGACCTTTCTGCAGCGGCGGGTATCATTTCCGAATTTACTCACGTAAAAAAAATCCTGTTGAAAACAGACACGTTAGCAAATTTTAAACAAAGAATAACCAAAAAGGTTAATTAGAGCTTCCGTTTTAAACTTCTCGGTTATTTTTTTGTTTAAACTTTGAACAGGCTGGGCAAGTTGGATCAAATTGCTGAATGAATTACTCAGGAATGAATTTGAACGACGCCGTTTAGTAAAGAGGCTAGGCTACTGATTGAACGACAGATTAAGCTTGTTGCCTGCAACGTATACGTATTAGGTAGATAGGTTGGTAGATTAGTTTGTTCACGTCGTGTACTGATCGTCGTTAATCAGTGTGGGCCCGTGTCGATTTAATTAAGTGGCACTCGAACATTTGCGCTGTAATGTCATTACCTTTATTGATTCGAGCGGTCGAGATTCGTGATTTGGATGTTCAACCGCGCATACTAATGTAGATACCAAAATTACACCACTCCGTGTCACCATATTGGTGTGTTGCCGAAATTTGAAAATTGCTAAACACATGTTGTAAAGATGACCTTATGTCGGAGCCAGACAAAGCTTCATTCGAATGATCATTTCAATGATCATGTAGTTTTGCCGAGGACTTTGTATAGCTGCGCAAACTCTTGAACAACGTTGTGGTCTTCAATGATTCTATAACAAAAATGTACAAATACTTTGAGCTATGTCTGGCTCCGACATTATGTAAAGCTTATCAGATTAAAGAGTGGAGAAATCCTGAAATGTTACTCAATTTTATAAACATCCCCCTGAATTCAAATAAAGCTTAACTTGACGTCTGGAGTCGTTATTGTGAAAGTTATGTCACTTATTTGTTTCAATTGCTTGTTTATTTTGTACGACGCAGAAAAAGAATAAAAGTATAGTCGAACAAGAAATTGGTTTGCCACGCTAAGGTCGAATGTCGCTTGCACGTCAATTAGTTAAAAGGCTCATTTTTGCTTGTTATGCATTACGTTAATTTCTAACAATAACCCTATGCAATTTATTTTAAAGTAGGAACTGTTATCCAAAATGGAAAAGCACTTTCTTAGTTGACTATACAAAGAAATGTTATTCTCGTTTTGTTATTTATCTTTCAGATCCGATTTACACATCAAATCGCATATATTATAACTCTTGAAGACGAAGAATTGACTGTTATTGGACGCGAAATCAATTCATTTGTTTAAAAACTGTTGGAATGTTATTTATGCCCATATGACCACTTGACTAAGTAATCTACACACACATGTATATCTAGTTGTTAGCCGCGACTTCGCCTGCGTAAAATTAGGTGAAAAATATTAGCGTGATTTTATACAGCCTAGCCCTCCACGACAAATGGGATGTCTAAGACAGAAATAATTTTTCAAATCGGACCAGTAGTTCCTGAGTATTGCGCGTTCATGCAAACAAACAACCAAACGAACTCTCCAGCATTATATATTAGTTAAGCTTATATTTTAAGAATCTCATGTATGCGACTCGTCGAAGACATCTCCCATAGCATGGAGACAAACCTCGGTGGATTCACCGTGCTATTTGATCAGAATGATTTTAATATGCCTCGTTAAAATGTTAAATAAATAAATAAAAAATAAAAGAGTAATTTATATATATGGTTTATTTTATATATACGATATAAGATCATTAAGTAATCTTATACATCGCAAAAAATCAATCGAGGAGAGTATGTTATATGTACTACGTTTACTATGAAATCCATACACAATATTATTATAATATCATCACAAAGTCATTAAAAAGTTTAAAACATTAAATTAGTTGTTTTTGATATATAGCCTATGGCCTTCCTCGATCAATGGGCTATCTAACACTAAAAGAATTTTTCAAAACGAACCAGTAGTTCCTGAGACTAGCGCGTTGAAGCAAACAAACGAACTATTCAGCTTTATATATTAAATAATATAAATATTCTTCTGTAACCAAATTTTGATGAATACTAAAAGTTAGGCAAAAACCTTGATGTTTTGATGCCATTGATCGTGTTTCTACTGAGATAAATTTTCCTCTATAAATTATTTTTTTTTTTAAACATTTTCTTTTTCACGTCAAATGAAGAGGTACCTTTCAATATATCAAATATTTAAAAAGACATTAGAATTTTATTAATTGTGTACATATTTTCCAAGAAACTACAATTCCAAGAAAATCCGTGTAGTCTAGGTGATCCAAGGCGGAGACGATGCTCGGATCCCTCTATCACCCGGTCGCAACCAGAGCAACTTAACTTAGCGATCGACTCAAATGCCGACCACTGATTAGGCCACGACCTTCTCATATAGACAATACACCCAGACTCGAGGTGGGAATCCAACCTACGACCCCTGGAGTGGTCGACGACGATGATGACGATATTGTAATACAATACAAAATGGAACAAGATTAAATAAAAAAACGCAACAATTATTTTCGTAAAACGGCAATTTATTTTACAAAGGAAGTTTTTTCGACGTTCGAAACATCGGAAATAATCCTTTTAATTTACGTAGAGTGTCATTTGGAGGAATCGTCTAAATAACCTGTCTGTTTCATAATTTATTGCCCCAACCCTTAAAAGGTTTGTAGCAATTTCGTTAGACCATAATTGATTACTAACTTCTTTAATTTGGGCTATTATTAGCCTATTGTTATTGTAACACAAGCTTCTGTCCGTGGCTGTGCTCGCGTTATATCAGGAACGGTCTTTTTAAATATCCTTTCATAAGTCCCTGATATCTTCCCCATCATGGTTACGTCAACAACCATGTTGAATCTGATTCGTTGAATAGTTAATAAACAAAAACATTACTCACACTTTCTCTGTACCTTTTACTACCAAAAAAAATCAGTCTTCTTATTTAATAATCTGTCACCAACGCATTCATCTCGATCCTGTACATATTCCTGACTTTGCGTTGCTAGTGAGACAGAACTACTGTACTGTGATTGGTTCATTCCCCAAACTCGCTGGGCTATCGCCGTTGCCACTCCTGATACACTCCTTTTAGTTGCTTTCCAGAACAAGGAGCAGGTCCGATATTTGAAAACCAGTGTAAGAATTTGTTACTCATCTATCACTAAGAGCTACTTAACCTAGTGATCGACCCATATGCCGACCACGGATTAACCTACGACCTCCTTAAACATAATTAACTTAATGTGTTAAGAAGCTAGCGGCTCGAGAGCAAGACCGAGACAGGAGACCGCGACAAAAGAATTGCGTCACTGATTGATCATAGTATGGCAATGTATGAACGGGAGCTCGCGAGCGAGACAGGAAACAGCGTTCGTATATAGTGAGTGTCGCGGTCTCCTGTCCCAGTCTCCTGTCTCGGTCTCCTGTCTCAGTCTCCTGTCCCGGTCTCCTGTCTCGGTCCCTAGTCTCGGTTTCTGTCCCGAATCGCTACAAATACATGCATGTGGTGGTAGCATTTATAGGATTACGGATTCTCCTTCAGTTTTATTCGTTAATTTATGTAAATTAATCTTAAATTAAATTAATTAAGCCATAAATATAGACAGTTATTGTATCCAAATTGAAAATGTATCTTTGTACAGTAGACGCGGAGAAAGCAATCACTTTGAAACTTCAGTTGGGAACTTGGCAAGAATTTCAACCGTTACTTCTAATGCTTGGTATTTATGATACCCCTATAGAAGTTCGTGCCAAATCAAGTTACACGTTAAATAATAGATTATAACTTAATGAAAGTTTTCGGCACTTTGCTAATTTGTGATTTCTTACCAAGCTGTTATCACAGACTGGTTACAAGTTACTTACGTTTAATATAAATATTGAGTTAATCAGTGGAAGAGGGCGTAGCTTATTCAATGATCGACATTTGACTCGATCGCTAGGTTAAGCAGTCTTACTGCGACCGTGTGATAAATGGCTGACTAATTCTAATTCTGGCGTTTCAAGGGAGCGGGAACGGGAACGGGAACGATATAGGATAATAGAAGTAAATAGTAAGTAGCCCAAAGTTCGGGCAGAACATCGTCTGCCGGGTCCGCTAGTCTATAATATTTATATGATTGACTAGTGGACCCGGTAGACGTATTCTTGCCCGAACGTTGGGTTAGCTATTTACCACATTCTATTATCCTATAATATTGTCCCTGTTTCCTTTTCATTTCCCTTTCCATTTAAGATAAACATTTCCTTCTTACGCTATACATGTGTAACTCTAACGGTTTTTGCAGTGCACGCCAGAATAGCTCGAAGATGGCAGACATTTCTCCTGTTTACTAGACATTTATCGTTATATTTTGGACAATACACACAATATCTTTATAATTTATAAGTTATGTGGTATTCTGATATATAAACTATATTACACACCGTATGTAAAGTTTAATTAAAATCCACTCAGGAGTATTTCTGCAAAGAGCTTGGAACATACATCCAAACATCTATACACCCATACATCCACGTGTACAAACTTCGGCGTTTATTATATTGTTAGGATAGGACCATATGAAAAGTCTTCTTCGTTGTGTCTCCTACGTATTAGAGCAGTTTGCCTGTTACCTCAGCTAATATGGAAAGATAAGACTAAATTAACCTCTAAGAAGCCTTCTAGCAGATCTTTAAACTACCCTTTATCTTAGGTATGATATTAATTGATTTTATTAATTGATTAATTTTAATAATTATTTATTAACTAGCGAACCCGGCAGTCGTTATTCTGCCCGAACGTTGGATTAATTGTTATTTTGAATATCAAAACACAGCGCCATCTATTGGTCGCTGAATCTAACGACCGCGCGCAGTCCGGCCGCTCTGCCTCCTTATTTTAAATCTCCAATAACTTCTAACATATTCATTTCAATGATATACTGTAAAGAGCAATTTTGATCTGCATAAAATGTACAACGTATGCAGCGCAGTCAATTGAACAAAACTTATTACGGTCTTCATTAAAATACCTTTGTTAATAGTTCATTATTTTTTGTAATACGTAAAAGATACAGATGGTTACCGAGGGCTATACTCATTAGATAGACATAAGCCATCGCTGACTTTATCTAGATCTTTTTGAGATATCAAATTCCGTAGTACATTATTTTGATCTATCCGGTAAGGTTTAACCAGTGAACGCAAGGTAAGCACAAAAATATTATTTTTTACGCCATCGCGTTACAAATTATTGAAAATCTCGGCTTTTATCTACTATAACATAAATGTATTATAAATATAAACCTTCTCCTTGAATCGCTCTGTTTATTGGCGAAAACCGCATTAAAATCTGTTGTGTAGTTTAACCACCGCACGCAATGTAATCACAGAAAAATGATGTTCTTTTACAGTGTCGCGTTACAAATCATTGAATTCTCGGCTTTTATTTAATATAATATATACGTTTTATACATGTAAACCTTCCTCATAAGTCACTCTATCTATTGGCGATGAAATCGCAAGATGATCCTTCGAGTAGTTTTTGACTTTATCGCGAACAGACAGACAGACAGGCGCGGAGTTAGACTTTGTTTTATTCCGAGACCACACATTCCTTCATTTGAATGATCGTTTCAATGATCATATTGTGATCGGGTACTTTGTGTAGCTGCGCAAAGTTTTGTAGAACTTTGTAGTCTTCAAGGACAAAAATGTACAAACACTTTGAGGGGGTGTCCTTGGCACCTTTATCGTGTTTATTTCTCTATTGTCTAAGTGTGGACAAAAAATCGTAAGAACTAAGGAAGCAGGTTTTAACTTTGACCCCATTGGGTTACCACTACGCCACTCTTAGCATAAGTTTTTAAGCTAAACTTGAGATATAAATAAGATATTACGCATTTTAACATCTTTTTTGTTAAAAATGTTTTTACGAAATTGTGCTGTTTGGTTGTTTTTCTCAAAAATGCATATTTTTTTTTCTCCAAGTTGTTGTTTGCGCTCTATTAAGTGATATTCTGGCTGACGTTTTTTGTAAAATTTTCGAGTTATAAGTGGTATAATAGGATATTTTCGAGTATTTCGATATTAATGCACTCATACACATATAAGGATTTTGTATTAAATGAAAAAAACCGCTTCCACTATTATTTTACGATCGGCGTTTGGTGGCCGGTCCGCTTCTAACCGTTACGTTACGTTATGTTGTCGAATGTCAGACTCCCCCAACGGAATACCACTCATTAGAGTGCAAACAACGTGTTCGAGACGAAAAAAATATGTATTTAAAGAAAGTGACCAAACAAACCAAACGAAGAGGTAATTATGCAATTACATATGTAATTCTTTAACTTAATAAAAAAACGAGGACTGTTCCTATTATAATTAAAAAATCATGGTCACCCTAAGCTGTAATAAGAAAAGCCTCTTGTTGGGCTTCCGAAGTAGTTGAGCTTTATGTGTATATGAGTAAGGGTTAGTGAGCATTGTTAAGAATTGCGAAAGCTTCCTAATATGGAAAGTTGATATATTGTGTTTGATATAATGAGAAGTATTGTTGGTGCTAAAATTATACTCGTTTATGACAAAAACATGTCTATTAATAATGTATTTTTAAAGAATACTAGATATACATGATTCCTAAGATACTCGCGATGAAAAAAGCCTAAAAATCTGGTTATTTCATTACTTTTTAATATATTTGTGTGAAAAAAATTGTAACAAAAAGATTCAATTACTTTTTAACATACTTTTGTAAAGAAATAAATATTGAGTAAAATATATGTGAGTTGATATAAATGTTTGATGATGAATATTAAAAAAAAAAAGATGATGACTAGTATGACCATGATCTATTAACGATACATGTATTTAAAAGAAAAATCAACACGGCCCTTAATCAAAAGATTTCACAAAATTTATAACTTGCTCGAAAGCTATTTTATGCTTTTTATTGCATATCAGATAACACATACGGAGATAATAAATTTAAAAATTTTATTATGTGAAGAATGATTTGCATATCAAAAATCTTTGATATAAAATGATGATTTTAATCTTTGATATTGTAATAAAAGGGTACTAAAATTAATTATTAAAGCACTTTTCTCAGAAAAGATCTCGACAGAAAACCTTAAGCCCTCATTCGCACGAGAGTTAAAAAAAGCTGCGTTAGATCTCGGCGTTGGCGCTTTTTCAACGTTGTCGATACGAAAATACACCGTATACTTTTTTTTTTGTTACAAGGGGCAAACGAGCAGGCAGCAGACACCTAAGTGCCTACCAACGTCCATGGACTTCTGCACGAGCAGAAGGCTAGCAGATTGCCGGCTTTTAATGAAGAGTTTAGGCCACCGGGGAGTCTCACAAACCGAACGAAACGCGACAACAATACCATCACTAGACGTGACAGCATTGCCGCCACTTCACGTCGATCATGAACATCTTAAATGAGTACCTTTTAAATTGCGCTATGATAATAGTAAACTAAAATTGTCTTATTTCTTGTAACCCTCTTGTGAAGTGTCTCTTTCCTTAAACATTCAAAAATCATAGCAACCCTACCGCGAAGTTCCTTGCTTAGGTCACTCTTCAGACACTTCACTATTGTCTCACGCGTGTAGGTGTCTTTGCAAATGAGTACACAAATTGTCTTGTTGCCACAGCCATACTCAGTTCTTATGTCGTTGTGTTAGAGTCCATTTTCGGAGGTAAACTTCAGACCTGCATTGTATAATATAATACCGGCAGTGATTAGTGACGTCTGTTCCATTTTATGTAACATCATACGCTTAGACCGTGATTTAAGTGATACAGCTCATATTTACAAGGTTCTATAGATAAAGAGCTTTAAAGTAGAGCATCCGTCGAAAATTCCGAATTAGATGTCTTCTAGTTGCTAATTCAATGATTTATTTGCGATGTTATTGCGACTCCAAACTCGATAAGTATTCTATAGCCACATTGCTACAACGTGACTTCGAAACACCAGATCAAACCCTGTCATATGTGAACGAGTGCCCACTCCGTCTTCTCCCTGGCGACATATCTGATTTGCACTCTCTTACAACAGGAGCAGTGGCTTGACTGAAGGATCTGGATTTAAAATTGTGATCCAAGCAGATGGTCATAGGCAATGATGATGCGAGAGAGAGAGAGTGTAAGCAGTGCGCATCGATTCCAAAATAGTATAGCTTACGTCACCGACATTAAATTATATACATATTTATTAATATTAAGAACACACAGTGTAATCATCGTCAAGTAATATCACCATATACGACAATTGCCCGCGCATACATGAATACAGTTCTACACACAAAGGGCTCTACTCAACCCTTGAGGCAACGTGTGGGGGTTATTGACCGATTGCGATGAAAGAGGTATTGATTTGAGATTAGATAGCGCTTTAAACGGGCCATATACACAAGCAATCGTTTCGCATGTTCGAATTTACATTCGCTCTTTGATTCCGAAAATCTGGATGTTGTAGAAAATATTTTGCTATTGAAAATGTTTTTTTTTTTTTGCAAATTGACGCAGAACGATAGTTTTCAGTATCCATGTAAATTATAATTTTTTTAATAAATATTTCTTTCTTTTTCAGGTAAGGGAAATATTTTTATGCAGCTGATAACTGTGAGTGATTGAAGATATTTTTTAGTTAAAATAAGTCCATTTAGAACAGTATTTAAGGAAAATTTTTGCCATATTAGCTCCTGCATCGCAACATCGGACTTGATGACGTGGTAATATTCTATAAATCAAAACAAAAAGAGTTGAACTCGAACGTTCCTTTATGCGAGGCTTTGTTGTTTTAGTACACTAAATATGAGAATAGAACCCCTCAGAGACTCTTCTTTTTTCATAATTGGAGTCGGTTATTAAAATATTCTTTAAGGCACGATCTTAGTTTTCTTTGATTAAATCTATTTCTATAAATCTAACTTTACTGCTGGATGGTACCGTAAATGAAAAAAATGGTTATTGTGCAATTTTCCTAGGACAGTGTCAAATGTGGTCCACCTAGCCCTAGTCGTCTGCGTTTCATTATTTACCTAGACGAGGCATGAAAAATATACACTATCGACGCAAACAAATCATTAGGTAAGCGTCCTAGTGCTCCTGCCTCATGACTAATTC
>JANCMC010047188.1:0-13448 GCA_024363005.1 Charaxes varanes | reverse complement strand
TGTGTACTGTAACCCTGTCCTGTACCCTTGTACCAATGTAGCCCACATTGGAGGGTCCAACGATTTGCCTTATATGGTTTTCAGAGGCGCTCGACTCTCGAGTATTACGCGAAATCCCCTATAGGGCTCCCTTACCATTACATGATGATATACTGTACTTGCTTTATACGGATAAAAATTTAAATACAAAATAATAAAATCAATAAACTATATAATCCTATGTAGATTTTCTAATGGAAAATAATAAATTTATATCAGCATGTTCGGTAAATTAAACATACATTCGCGTCGACAATCCGAGCCAAACCGCGCGCCATATATCAGGCCCTTTGAAATAAATCGGGCCTGACTAAATGGGTTATTGTTTGCGAAATTACACAAGAAACATGGAACATAAAGTTGGTTATACGTATTGTCAAACATTTGTACCAATGTTTTAGACGGCTGAGTGGTACTAACGATAATAACGCTGTTAGAAATATTACGTTAACATTTCTTTTTTTACTAAAAAATTTAATAAAGTGGATTTGATTTTGTTCATCTGATTCATTTTCTCATAATTAAAATATGAACCAAATAATATTTGGGTGTATTTATTGTTTCCCAGTAGAGTTTAACCAAGAGGTTTTTGACTTTAACTAATTTATTTTGTGGGTTGAAGCGGTGATCGTGGCCTAATCAGTGGTCCGCTTTCGAGTCAATCCCTAGGTTAACTAGCTGTTGTTATGAACGAATGATAGACGAGTAACCCACCCCACAGCCACGTCCTTCGCCATCTAAGCGGAAATTGGTACTAGAAAGTGATAACGCTAGGAAGAAGAAGATTTTGTGGCTTGAAACAATATACATAGGTTTTGTGTCTATAAAAAGAACTAAATGAGCTCGTTTGTTTACGAATTTTTACAATTTTCGCCGCAGTGATCCTCTATAAATTCGAAGTCAAAAATTTTTGAGTAATTTTTTTCGGTGTGATGGTAAATCATGTTAAAGTGTACTGTAGATAGCTTGTTCAACTCCTATTATCACTTTAGTTGATGAAGTTGACACTGTGCAGCTTTAATATAAATGAACAATGAAGTTGATGAATGATATTGAATATGAATAATTGAATACTAAACATAAAACAAGAACAAGCCAAATTCCCGTCAAAATGGCTCAAATATAACGCCAAAATATAGTATTTATCACAAAAAGTTTTAAATGAATTTTTGAATTGACTGTACGGTTTCAATGAGAGAATATTGAAGCGTTAATTTTTAATTAACAGCAGTTGCGTGAACGAAAATGTTTGTTCAAACGTTTGATCAATACACCGAGCTGAGGTCAGCGAATGCATCGTCCAAATAGTTGAGCGCAAAGTTAACAAATGGGATCGCGGCTCGCATTGCACTAGAGCCGTGTGGTCCAAGTGAAGGCAAGTCATGTATTTTTATCAACTTCAAATAAAGGATGGCGTGCTCAATTTAACCGTATGTTTATTTCTTTGTATGTATGTTACGCGTTTACTCCGGCATTTATGAACTGATTTTAATGATTCATTTTTTGATAGACAATTCAGAGGTGGTCCTATATAAATTTTATTAAAGCGTTCTAGCGATTTTTGAGACATCAATAAATATCGTACATCACATCACATTACATACAAAACCATAAAATACATCTACTTTCTTCTAAAAATTAAAAATGTTATTAGTAAGAAAAAAAGAAAACTGCCTTCAAAAAGCGCCAAGGATATGAAAAGTAAAAAATAGTACTTCCATACAATTTAGCAGATATCTACTGATATGTTGTAGTTGCTACCATCAGTTAAGCGAGGAACCTATTAGATTTGGTGCAGATTTCACTAAATCTTTGGCGTTATTTGAAGGCAGGTTTCCTTTCTTTTTAAATAATTTATGAACAAAAATTTTGTTCCAATGTTCGATCAATATGATATGTATATACTATAACATGCTGAGCTAAGGTTAGCGAATGCATGGCCCAAATAGTTGAGAGCAAAGTTAACCAATGCCACTGCAACTCGCATTACATTAGCGCCATGTGGTAAATGAAATAGACATCTATTTTTATTAAAACGCTTATATTGAACGAAAATGTTTGTTAAAACCTTTGATCAATACTATACACGGAGTTTCTCATCAGTGGCACAACTTTTTGATACATAAGCTTTATAAAATTTTGACTGTACAAAAGAATCTACAAAGGTATATATAGGGTAAATACCCATATTTAATTTTTGTAATAATATTTAAAAATGTATTTAAGAATAAGATATAATAAATAAATGATAGTCATAATAATAATAATAATGTTTAGATAATATTTTTATTATAGGAAATCGGCAGCGGACTCCCCAGATAGCGGCAGCGGAAGGGTGTCTTCTTCAGACAGTAGCCCCGCCAGGTCTGGCTCACCAGCTCGCCAGCCAAACAACCAGGTGAACAAACTGATAGCTAAATCATCATCATCATAGATACACCAAGCTCTATCTATTCGATTCGGCCTATGCCTGCCCTTTACCTCTCCCCAATCCCTTACCAATCTCATATATAAGTAACACGTGAAGCAAATAGTTGCGGTAGCATCTTACGAAAATTGCGCGATTGAAAGAATACGAAATTTTGCACAAATATAGTTTGTAAAATTATATAATATTTTTTACAAAATGTGCATTATTAATGCATTAAATTATTGCAATAAATCCTCACGCACACCAATGCCAAACGATTTACACACACATGTAAACGTTTTACTATAAAATTGTGTCAGAACAATTTCTGAATTGTCAAATATAACAATGTCCTTGTACGAAGAATTTAAGTAATTTTGTATATACCTTTAAATAGGCATATATACTACGCAAATCTAAAGATTTCTGGGTGAATTTCGACCAGCGTACGTCCAAATAAATAGCTAAACGGTACCAAGTAATCTAGAAATAAGGATTTTTGATGGCCTAGTTTGTCTACTGTCTACCAGAAAGATAGAATGAAATCCATAAAGTACCCGGCTCAAAAGCAATTACATAATGAAACACTTGATAACAGGAACTTTATATAATGTGTTGTATTCAATCTTAAACAAACATAAAAAGCATCGAAATTGATCCGACAAGACAATATTTAGGAGACGCTTAGTGACCATACGCACATACAGATAAAATATATAAAGAAACAAAAATAAACATGGAGAACTACATAATTTATAAAGAAAGAAGATTGAAGCAGCCTTTACTAGAAATAAGATTTCCATTTTGTAAAAGAAAACGAACACTGGCACTTCGACCGTCACAGCAGGTGTGAAATGGATCATCAGAGGTATTGGTTAAGGTGAGGTCAATGGCACAGTCCAGTGTTCGGTGACGATGACGCCAATTTTACGCTTTTTGTTTACCAAAAAATATACATATAACAGATGGAAAGCCTTTGGTAAAAATGAAGCAAATTCAATGGTTTTTCTCCATCTCAAAAATGCCCAACGTGCCTAAAGAAGTATTCATTTCAAAAACCTTAGTGAATAAATCAATTTTAGGGTTCATTTCTGATTTTGAAAATCTTAGAAAAGATTTTATAATATACGAGGTGACCTGGACTATTTTGCAGTAGACCCCTAGGATGACTGACTGTAATTTTGACTTTTGCAGTGGAGCCCCAATAATAAGACCTTGGAGAAGAAAAGCAGCACTACAGAGCTAGATGCTCTAAGCGTTCCTGGCATTCAGGTCAGCAGGAAGAGCATTGCTGACCCCACCAGCTTGCAGCACGCTATCAATACTAGGTAAGCTGACAATGTATATCTACATATCATTTTAGGCCATCTCCAAATTTGAAGACCTTTGACACTTAAAGGTCCTCATTGAGGTAACGATGAATTTGGGGGCTAGGTTTTAAAATTTTACAATTATATCATAATGGCACCATATTTTAACTAATATTTTCGTATTCTGTATGTATGCTTTTTATTATTTATTAACACATTTCTTTCACAAATATCACTTTACAGACTCAAGGGGAAATTTTTCGCAAAACACAAACAGTAAGTTTATCGGTGTGTGGATTGTGACGGCTTATTAAATGTTGCCATATTGAAAAATTTTTTGAAAATAACTGTACCATTGTTGTATTTACTTAATGGTACTTACGTACTTAAGTCAACGCCTATATCGTAACTATGTTACATCTGTAAATTAAAAAAATAGAGAGGTGCTCCTCTAACCTGGATAGTTAAAAGGGGGCACTGCGTGATACTTTTTTTTTACTCAATAAAGAGCATTCTTGATTACCCGCGCACGCTCCTTGTGTGTAAAAAAATTTAAAACGATTTAAAAAAAAACCTTCCATCCTTGTAACACAGTTACAATATCTGCAGCTGCGTTTACTTAATTATCTACTTATTCATTTAATTTGCACCCAGAACATGTTAAGGGTGCCAAAAGATTTCAAACTCAAGTCAAAATTTCAACAATTAATTATGACATTTCTCTCAAACAACGAAGTTATATCCTTTTTTATTTCTTACATTATTGGTTGGTTGATCTGAGTGTAGATAATTTTAATCACGTATGTTTATTTATGTTGTATGTACTCGTATAAAGCACAAAAATATCGTTGCATGGCAAACCCTTTTGAATAAATTAAAATTTTATAATAATGACAATTACTCTTTAAATAATCTTATGAAACATTTTATATTTCAGCTTGATTTTAAAAATTATAATAGATAACCTTAAAAACAGTTTATATGATCTTATCAGAATACTATAGGGGGTAAAATCTTTCAAATTAATTTAATGTCTACAAGTATGTGTAATGTCTAAAATTAAGTACAAGATTCCGATATATAGACAGCCAAGGATAATTATAGGCGTGTGTTGTAGATTGCGTTACATATTATATCAAACTGATTTAAAATCTTTTATGTTATATTGATATATTTAAATTCAGTTAGAATTATTTTAACTGAGCATTACCTAAAATTGTCAAAAATAAGTGTGTGTAAATTGCTAAAAATCCTTTATTTTGTGTGATTTAGAGTATCGGACTCGGAAGTGTGCCCTGGTCGTCGTAAACTGGTCCGAAATCAGTCCGAAGGATCTCCAAAATCCGGCGAGACATCATCCGAACTACGACGCTTAGTTGACGCACCTACACGACGACGAAGCGAATATGGCGTCATTGGAGACGCGGCTTGTATGGGTGACCATAAGGTAAGCGACAGAAACTACCACATTCTACCAAAAATCTACCTCTTTCTACTAAATACTATTGTAATTCTATTATAGTCTTTTTCTTCCTAATCATCGATTACTTCTTATAACGCATGCGTCTAAAATACCTATATAAATTATATGATCTTTAACTAAATATCTACTATTAAATAGTTCGATTTAATCTGGTAAAACATTTTGGCTATCTATTAGTTGGTCTGGACTTTAAAAATAACCTATCCTGCTGCAATCGCGAGCTTTATACTATTATTTTTTAAATACATTAAAGTAAATAGAGACGAATTTTTTTTGTATCTCACACTCGTAATCGTAAATCGTTGTCCACAGCCGATATATCTCCGCGTGATGCTACAGAGCGACCGAGGTACTGTAAAATGCGAAACACCCCCCCAACGTCTCCCGCGCCTCCCTACAGACCCCGATTTGTACGCGACCAAAAAATTACTAACTATAAATACTGTAGAATACTCTGGAAGCAACCCCGATAGGCTGCTATCCGACGAACACAGAATCAAGCGGACTAGAACCGGTTCTTTAAACGAGAAAATGTTAGGTGTGCCGTTCGTCGAGATCACTAGCGCGGACTATTCTAGTTCCGACGGCATATTCGTGAACGACATCGACACCACTCTGTTGAGCCCCAAACAATTTTCCGACCCTTACACCCCGGAGAGTGTTGAATCCCACACTCCAAACGCTGAGGCGTCCGGGTCTGACGATTTGACAGACATTATCGATGCTAATGTGCGCATTGATTTTAAATCCAATAAACTGGCGAGGGACAGGAGCGTTTCGCCGTCTCAACTGAAGTCCAGACTCGATATGCTCCTGAATAAAGACAATAGAGAATGTAGGCCTGAAAATGACCCGCCGGAGTTGCAAAGGCTCAACAGCAGGGAGTCGTGCAAGTCGGTTAGTAGCAAAAAAGGAGGGTTGTGCTGTTTGGCGTTGAAATGTTACGGGTTCTGTAGGCGGAAGGCGCGTAAAGTGAACTGTAATTATAGTGGCTTCAAACGTTGCACCTCATGACGTTTAGACGTTTTTCGTTGCCATTTTACACATTAAACGACAATTTTTTCTTAATTATACACAGAACTGCGAGATTGCTGTATTCCGTATTTATCTATGTATATGACTTATTGTCGTTTAATGAATTGACGTCCTTAATTGTTTTCTCGCGTCGAATTTTAAGAAGTTCAATTGACAGAATAGAAAATAACAAAAAGTTGTCCGTTTGACTCGTTGTCTTTTTCTAACGCGAATAATACATATCAACATCTCTGTCCTTCTCTCTTACAGAAGTTAACATGTCACAGATATAAACAGAGTTGGATGTGTTTTTTTTTAAGTTTAAATCTTGACACAGGCAGTTGAACTTTTTTATCGTTCCCGCGTAAAATTGCTTAAGTGTTAAAAATAACGTTATTTTTTTGTTGTTGTATGTAGCACTTTAGTTTCAACTATTGTGGTTGTTTTGAACAAATAGTAACTTACCATGTTTGACTTGACGCTTAATAAAATAAGTAATCAAAGTTTGTCGCATGTTTACGATAGTATTAAATATATTATAGTTTATACCGCATGCATTTCACGTTGCAATATTAGTATCGAGTAGGATATGTTTATTTTTTTAATTGATCCTAATTAATTTTACTGATTAACGTCTATTGGTTTTACTGGAACAGTATGTAGTGAAAGATCCTGTTACCAACTGACGTTACTGAACACGACTGAAATTTAAACAACAAAGAAATATACAGTAGATATATTTAGAAATCAGGCTTCTATATAGTTTTAAACGCCATAATTTAAAAAAAAAATCTTTGAAAATTTTTTTGGTATAAAAATTATTTTCGCGTTTGTCACTTTCTCGTAAGATTTTGCGTCTAAACTGTGGTTCCATCATAAGATAAAGAGAAAAAAAAACAGTTACATTGCACTCAGACAGAAAACCTCGGAGTAAATATAACTGTGAAAACTGTTTTCAAATTCTATACTTCCACAAAAAATTACAGGCACATGCCATAGGCATTCGCTTATAAGCGAAAGTTAATTATTAATTTACAAATAAATCCTTTTTTTCTTTCTTTTAAAGACTTTTTTTATTCCCGCTAACTTTGCAGATTACGGAGACATATGTAGGTATATCAAATTTATGTGGATTGTACAATATGCAGCTAATTTCATGCTGGCTTTATGGTAGCCTCAGTTTCCAAACCAAGTGGTATATTTATTTGTCCTTTAATTGTGACAGAATCTTTTATATTGTTTACGGTATAACCAGTCGGCGGCACGGCTGTTAACAACTTAATTAATACTATTTAACTTTATAGCGACCAACGTACATAATAGTTTTAAGAGACTTAACTTTTTGCTAAGTTGTATGTACCCTTATATAAATATGATACATTTTAGAAGGCAGAATAATTGTAAACAAAGAGTAACATCGTTGACCCAATTGAACTTGTTTTCTAGCATCATTTTTTTTGTCTAATGGCATTTTTTATGCTCTGAAAGAATATCTATATTATATAAATTATTACAAGTAAACCCTTTAAGAACTACGATATGGCTACAAACGGAAGGACTGGGATCCACAAAGAGTTTGGTTTGAGGCGGGATCCACCTGAAATATTGTGTTTAAAGTTTAGTCACCAGTAGATATTTAGCAAAAGCAAAGTAGCCTATTAAAATTAGCTTTTTACCAGTGAAAACTTTGTCCGAATCGGTTCAGGCGTTCGGGAGACAAAAATGTTTTAACCTGCGTATTTGCTGTAGTCATATGTAATTAGTAAAAAAAATAATTTCGACGTTTCAGACTCTTCAATTTTATTTATGTATATAAGATTATTCCTATTCCTCCTTTCTTAGTCAAGACTAAGAAAGGAGGGATTGCACCCGTTTCGTTACATCTCCCTAAACAATCTAAGACTGAATAAACAGCCATTGATAGATATATCTGTAGGCTTTATCTGTTCTCATTTGTGCACCAAGAAATTTAAAAAAAAGTCTTAAGATGGAACTTCTTTGTTTACATTGTTATTAACTTCTAAAAAGATAAAGTATAAAAGTGAAATTATACCAAATGGTCTATGATTCTAGTCTAGCAGATGCTCAAGTGGACCTTCTATTAATAAATATATAAATACAGTGAAAGTATTTTTATTTAAACAATCTACTGTGACAACGATGTCATTTTATGAACCCTAGATATTGGGATGGTTACGCGAAATTATACAAAATTTTAATTAAGTAAGCTTTTTTAATTAAAATAACCAAAGGACAATTATTATGTAAACCAGAATTTAACTTTTAAATTTACCTTAAAATTATATTACGAACAGATTCTATTTTTAGCTGGCGAAGTTTTAATGTCATCTTACAAATGCTTATGAAAGGTTATAACATAAAATAAAAATAAGTTAAAAACAGTTTATTTTCAAATTTTACTTATTATAATAACGTATTGTGAATTATATTATTTTTTATAACGTTTTAAACATCAAATGCAAGCATTGATTATATTAATAGCCATTAATTTTTGTAAAATGGCGGCTATTATAAAATAAACCAAAGAGTATCATTTATTTTTTAATCCTAATATTGCTACTTATCGTTAATTATCACACATAAAGCTTTTAGTCGTAGCTAAAGTAGCATATTTTAGTAGATGTTTTAGTTTCGTTGTTTAGTATATTTCAGACCCCGCTGTATACCTGCTTCTGTGATTCTGCGCTTGTAAGTATGTCTTACCGTTTCTTTTAGAGTTAAGTGTGCTTTTGTTGCAAGCTTTAATTTAACAATACAATTCAGAGACAAGGACGTCGTCAAGGGGAGCAAGGGCTACTTGCCCCCCCCCCCTCAATAAATTAAAAAAAAAGCTGGCGATGCTCTTGTTAAGAATACATTTTCTCGCTACGTAAATATATAAATGTATTGTAAATCTGTGATATTATATACATAATTTCTATCGATTTTATGTATATAATATCATTGTCTATGATTGTGTGTCATTCAATTCCAAATGTTTGTTTTTTATTTTGTAGAATAATAATTTATATATAGATGTTGTATAATTATTCTAATTAAAACGTAAGACTCAGTACAAAAAAAAAATATTAGGAATTGTCTATAAAAATACTTTTCAACTATTTTTTGTATGTCATTCGACATTATTTTGTGTTTTAAAAAAAATAATTTTGATAATAAAGATTGATGACTTGTCCAGAGAATAATTTTGAGTATAATTCCAACAAACTGCACAAATACATATATACAAGTAAATGAGGGACATAACCTACTTCATAGTTTAAAGTATGTAATATTCATTTTATTAAAATGAACCGTTTTTTAAACACAATCACAGCGTAGTGCTCAGTTGTCTCAGTAATTTTAATGCTTTGCTGTCATATTTAATTAATAACCATGGTGACAACCATTATCTTCAGTTTTTTATTATTCATGACGAAAGAATCTCTAATACTACTTTAATTGATAAAAACACGTTGATACCTATGGGTATCTAAACCATCCATAATTTACGTCACACGTCAAAAAGGACATTGTGTACCAACAGGCAGGGGAGATCAAAAGTTTTGCGACGTCACATACCCAAATTTTATTATTATTACATACTATATAAAATAATTATAAGATTCTGCGGTTCTCTTTGTTTATGTGATGTCACACCTAAGGGGATCGGGTTTTGGAAATGTGACAACCTATGAGAACGGGGACAGGGGTTATAAAATTGTTAAATTCTAGTGAAGCTATTTACGGAACCCTTAAACGTAATTGAAATAATAGTAACTTTTTAGGATATCTTTACTTTCTTTTTCAATAATTGTAAATTTTCAGGAAACTTTCGTCATGAATTTCACTCGGAATCATCACCGAAAAATACCGGCGCCGAGGACTCTGAAGAGGCGGATTCGCCGAGCACTCGCTATATTCAGTTTAACTCTGCGTCTCATGAATTTTTCAAGGAAACTGATATATAAGTGTCAAGAACGCAACAACTATTATCCTTTGAATTTCTTTTCGCGAATTTCGTCGATAGGCAGACACAGACGTTGTTCGGCTGCAAACAACTTTCTACATAAATGTTTTTGAAAGGGCTCAATGTCGTGTCTGGGCTAACCCAGATTGAGTACAAAGACGTACCTGTCGGCTTGTTCTATTCTAAAATAGAACATGCCGACAGGTACGTCTTTGTACTCAATATGGAAAATCCATCTTACTACATTACTCTTTAATTGCCACACTAGATATTCTTGATCGATTATATTGGTAAGGCAAGCTGAGATTACGCCTCTAATTGGGCTCAGCCCATCTGATCCTTGAGTATAGATTATAAAACGGTTTTGTTGGAGAGAAAACACTCTGGTGTTAATTCTGAGTAATATAATCTATATCTAACTATATATAATGGTCGTAGTCGTCGTCTGGCATGGTCGTCATAACTGGTGGCGCCGATATATAGTATGGAATAATTTAATTGAAACTTAAATACAAAAAGGTTATAACCAAATTGGCATGAAAAAAGCGTAATCGTCATCACACTTTATAAATTTACGAAACGTATTTTTGGATAAGAAACTTGGAAGAAAATCTCAGTTTAAAAATTAAATCTTAAATGTCAGCATTGGTACTTTTAGGGTCTTAAACTATCTCATCTTTCTAGTTGATTCTAAGTGAATACGTTGGCAAACTTCTGAAGCTGATTTCAAAAAAATTCAGCACACAAATGTTGTTTCCAAATGTTAGGAATAAACGCCAAAAATGGGCATAGTTTACATACATTACAGATTTCTATAAAAATTATAATCATTTTCCATTTTTAGCTGATTTTTTCCCTTTAAAGCAACTCCAAAGGTATTTTTTAATGTGATGTGTCGATAAATCATTTAATCAAGAAGGTACTTGGCAAATGGCAATAATAAAATTGCTTTGCCAAATTCCGCGAAAAATTTTGCACTGTGCAAAGTAATTTTATAAAATGATTTCTATATTTTCCACTGCTGATTGATGCGGTCGAAGCCCATTACCACCTTTTCGGAGAGGACAAATTCCGTCTTTGCATAATATACTCTTAGAGCTTATAATAATCATAAAAACATAATTGATAACTGCTTAAATTATATATTAGACTTAGATAAAATTATATGGAAAAATAAAACTGGAGATTGCGTTTTCTGGATAACGCGCAATGCGTGCAAAACGCAAGTTGGAAAAAAAAAACATTATTTGAAAATTTCTCTCATTTTTTCCATTTCGATTATAGTCTTATTGAATTATTATAAAAATCTAGTCAATCATGATGTAACTGTTACTTGAACTATTATCCATAGAAATTAGTCTTCTAGTCTTTTGTGCATTATTACTTACTATTTATAATAGCTGGCACGAGTCGTGGTCACGTCGTGAGTAATCTGTTTTATTTACTTATTTATTCGTGGACTAAATGATAAATAGATGATATAATAATCATCCAGGTAAGCACCTGCTATATAATGAGTGGCCAAAAAGAATACGCCATTTTCTTACTATGTTGATTAACTTGCTGAATGTCCTCACTATTCGTGCTAGTGATCGTAACTTATTAAGATATTTAAAATAAATGATATTACACACTACATAAGTTTCGAAATAAAAACGTTGAAAAACCTTTGTAACATATATTTCTCATATTCTAGATCCGAAAATGTAAAAAAAAAAATAAAAAATGTGTGTGCCAGCATCGATGCATGACTGGGGTTTATTCCTTAGCACTTGATTTTACTCCTCATAAATTTTCATACTCCGGGCTTAAATATGAAATCCGATTAGGGAGTAAAATCTAAAAGAAAATTCCTGGAACCCCTCTTACACGTTCACAACATCCGCATCACCTAATCTTTATGTAATCAAAATTATTTCGGTCATTTACGAGGAGCTCAGTCATAAAATAATTATAAATCAGGATGTATCACATTTATCTTCTAGTCGTACGTACAATTTTTGCGTGTCATTCATAATAATAGTATTAATGACACGCATAGTATTAGATTAATTTGTAAAATACTTAATTATTAATATGTTAATACTAATAACTGATTAAACGTAATTTTACATATCAGTATACTGGATTATTTTAGGTTAATTAATAATGCAGAACTTTTGTTGTATGGCGTTTTACCTTTGACACTTCTCGCTATTTACTTTGCAATACTCCGTCTTTAACAACGCACTGTGACTAATATTTACATTTTATAGAACAAAGTCGCAATCCGATCTTGTACTAACGCTTTTTTAAAATTACGTAACAGTTTTTAATGCGGTTTTCATCAATAAACAAATGTTTATATATGTATAATACGTATGCACATTCACATATCACCTGTGCGAAGCTGGCGCAAGTCGCTAGTGATTAACATATAACACATAAATTTAATTAATATTAAATTTTATTAACTGTCACTATTTTCAATAAAATTTATATGTACAGCAAAAGTTTTCCAATATTGTATATGCAATTTAAAATAATCCTGTATACTTGTATGTACCGACTATAATGAATAATATTCGTTTGACCGCTTTCACAATCGATAAGTAGAGTCGTATAGAACATCTTCGTTTATGGTCACGAATAAGCGAAAATGCAGATTTCAACCGCCAAGTAACCTTAACTTCCCTTTGTGAAAGAGGCCCTAATACTAAAAAAATATAAAATAGTACCACAAACAAAAATTCCTACAATAGTTCATAAGAAAATTAAAGAAATAATAATAATTATTATTACTTATAATAAAATATACAAATTGTTACTTAATCGTTTTTGAAAATTATCTATATGTATGTTAAAATTTAATAGGGAGTAGTGATGTGAACATTATAAATTTATTCGAGTTTTTGGGTGTATCATACTTAGTCAAGTGGGCCGACTGGTTCATTTTTTGGATAGTGTTAAGCAATCACCTGTCGAACTACACCAACAATATTTGGTGAAAATAACGTTTAAATTGCATACGATACCTCAATAAACTTAATACTGTTCTAATTAATTCTGTTTTTAATAATGACAGCTAATGAAAATAAAGTATTATTGATTTTTGGTTGTTAACCGTACTAAGAGGCGAGGCAACTATTGATGTGTCTTATGCCTGATTTACCATTTCTTTTACCGTTAAGATATATATTTTGTCGGTCTGTTGACGCATTATTGCTTAACAGCGTCTACGTT
>JANCMC010047186.1:83360-206711 GCA_024363005.1 Charaxes varanes | reverse complement strand
GGAAAATTTTAAGTCTCTACGTGTAACAGTTTGGTGATACTAGGGGAAACCACCTTACGGGCAGACGGACGGACGGACTGACGGACAGAGCGAAATTATAAGGGTTCCTTGTAGTACTACGGAACCTTAAAAAGGGAGAAGCTATCTTAACTTCTCCCCTTCCTTTTTTAAACCTCATATTAGACGTTTAATCTAACATCGTTCACGCTTATGCAGAAACATAAATAATCGTTCTCGAGCATCAATTTTTGGTATTAAGATAAAGTATTAAACAAGAATTAAATTCTTGACGTTACATTCATTCAATCGTTTTTCTTATGTACTGCTATCGAACAGGATGTTAAATTAATATAGTATTAATATTAAACTGCACCTGTATGAAGTGACTCTTACATGCCTCGTTTAGATCTCAAAAGATATTGTTAAGTCGATAGGAGCGAAGAATGTTCAGGGCAAAATAAATAACTTTCTAAGTATTTTCAGTCTCGAGTTATTCTTATAAGTATTAATTAATGCACGTTTTCGCATCTTCCTTCTTATAACCTCTGTAACTTTTCCTAGAAGCTTAAAGTTTTAGAAAATTCCTGAATTGTAATGAAACTATGAATTTATTACGAATTCATATTTCACAAAAAGGTTTTTCATTAATAATAAACTGACATTTTTTTTAATGAAATTGAGGCGAAGGAAGATGCGGGAAACAGATGGTCTTTAATAATTTTAATAGGTAATTTAAGTTTGGTTTGTGAGACTTCCCGGTGGCCTTAACTCGTCATTAAGAGCCGGCAACGCATCTGCTAGGCTTCTGGCCATGCAGATGTCCATGGGCGTCGGTAGGCACTAAGGTGCCTGCTCGTTTGCCCCTTGTAAAATAAAAAAAAATCAATGGGTGAAATTACTTTAATTAATAGATTAATAAGACTATCTTGATTATCTATAATTCTATTAGTAGTAATTTCATTCTTTAGTGCGGCATATATATTATATTTATATTCTTATACTCAACATGGTAAGTATAGTATAGAAATATACAGATTTTATAAATGAGTTTCTCGTTTGTATTTAATATTAATATTACATAACCTTTAAATATTTTAGTATTAAAAATTGATTACAGAATAATTTGATTTTAATTAACTTCTTAATTGACATTTGGAACAATTAAAAATTATTCAAAACTATCTGTTCGCCGCAACTTCGTCCGCGAAAGACTTCCTTAATCTGACCCTATTCAAAAATCCTTTCTCAGAGGATGTCTACTAACTATATACTTCCCTTCCCTGACAAATGTCATCATTGTACGTACCGTGGTTTTCGAAATTTCGTATCCGGTGAAGTTTCGCTTTTATATATACAAATAGATTGTGCTATGACAGCTACTTTTGCATTTGTAATTTAAACAGTGATTGAAGAAATATTGGTCTAAGTGCTTGAACAACAACCAACTTGGATAAAGAATTTGACTTTGACATAGAGGAAAGCCAACGAATCCTTCAGAGTTCGACAATTATCTATTTTCATTATTTGAAACCCTTATGGAAATTGATGATATCAGGAAAAGATTTGTGAAAATGGTGATAATAAAAAAATACCCGACTGAGTTTGTTGTGGACTCTTCTCAGTGTAGGGCGCAGGGAACTCTTGTTGTAAACTGAGCATTTAAGTCGTAAATTTTATCACCTAATTATTATGACGATTAGAAATAACCCATAGGAATCATGTACACACATCGATTTATGAGACGAATTTCTTAGCATTCCATGGAGTCACCGTGCGGGTGCCGTGTCCATCGCGTTGCAGAGGAAGGAACCATAGCAGTGCCCGGAACTTGTGACCCAGGTATAGGATTAAAAGCGCGCTCTTTATAGCGATCACTAACACTCACCTTCACTGCCAGTGTTCCCTCCCCTGCCTAGCTAAATCAAATAAAAATAAAATTTTACAGAAAACGAACCTTATATTCTTTGTTTAGTCCTATCGGTATATAAGTCATATCTATAAAATATCATAACGTTTGTGCCTGTATAGATATCAGTGATGTTATATGATATCTTATTGCGGCTAAAAGGATATATTTATCTTTACAGAATAATGCATCGAATCTTTTTTTCATTACCTAGTTATATCTGTTTACGTACACATATGTTGTATTTTGTTGTTGTTAAAAATATATATTTAGCTCTACAGAAAAATACACCTAACCTTATCTTCTTTGTCTAGTCATATCTATATATATGTCATATATTGTCGTGAAAATATCGCTCACTTATTCATAAACTGATCGATTAAGTTTGAGGTCTAAAGTGTGTTAATGATACAGGCAGCATCGTTGCAGCGTCCTCTATCAGCCAATCGGAGAGTTATTTCAATATCTCCGTGCAATACTGAGATACAGCTATTTTTGTCTTTTTAATAAAAAAAAATATTTTGGTTAAAAGACAAACAAATAATAAAATATTACTAAAATAACATTTCAAAACATTAATCGCTTCTTTAACTATTATTAAAACACACAATTTGTTACTATAGTGCCGTTTCTATCGAATTATAAGCGGAATAAGTCGTAAATGACAAAACGTTTTTTCCCAAAAATCAACTTTTTTGAGTTAGGTCAGTTTATAACTAAGAGTGCGATATCATTGCGTGTGTGCCTTTTATAGATAGCATTGATGTTATGTGATATCTTATTGTGGTTAAAAAGATATATTTTTTCGATGCGGTGACACGTATCTGGGGTTGATATCTTTTATTATTCGGCTCACGTGGGTTTTTCTATCCGCCCTCGGGACGAGTGGGAATCGATAGTAATTTGTTGTACCTTCCTTAATTTGATAAATTCATTAGTAATATAACCTTTCCGAACCGATGGTAGATAATCAGATAGTCTATACTTCTATACTAATATATAAAGCTGAAGTGTTTGTTTGTTTAAACGCGCTAATCTCAGGAACTACTGGTCCGATTTGAAATATTGTTTCAGTGTTAGATAGGTCATTTATCGAGGAAGGCTATAGGCTATATATCATCACGCTAAAACCAATAGGAACGGAGAGCCAATGAAGAATGTTTCAGTGAAAAATCAGGGGTTTTTCTTTTGAGAGCTTCCGCTGCGTACGCTGCGTAAACGGTTAATGTTTCGCAAAAGTCATGCATGACAAAATTGTTCCCCTTTAAAAGTTCTAAATAAAAGTCCTACACAGCGTGTGTCTATCTTTTAAGGTTGACTCAGTATAACCTTTTATATGCTAATCAAAAAATCAGGGGCTTTTTCTTTTGAGAGTTTCCGCTGCGTGCACTGCGTAAACGGTTAATGTTTCGCAAAAATCTTGTATGATAGAATTGTTTCCCTTTAAAAGTTCACAACAGCATATGTCTATCTTTTAAGGTTGGCTCACTATAACGTTTTTTATGCCGTCGAAAACGTTTGCCCGGATATTACTGCACTTACACAATTGACGGCTGGCTCTCGCTGGTCGCTGCTCGTTTTCCGTTTTTGGATAACGCAAAACGCTTACCAAACAGAAATGTCCATGTATGCACTTCGATCCCATTGTTTATGTTGAAATGCTTAAATGCATTTTGCGTTAAGACAGTTGCTACAAACCTTTTTTTGACCATGAACCACTTTGATGACCACTTTTCCGAATTAGTAGCAGCTTTTAAAATATTGAAATGAGTTTGTAAAAAAAGTCTATTTGAATAAAACATATTTCGATTTGATTTGATAACCTCGATTTAAGGGTAAACATGAGGTATAAAAATAAACTCCATTAATTTGAAATAATGAAATGGTTAGGTAATCAAAAAATTCCAAAATAACCTTACGCTAAGATTTCAGATAAACATGCAAAGTCAATGTAACAAAAAAGTTGAGTTGCGTAAATACATTAATTTGCCTTTAAAACATTTTGTTATAAAATTCAAAATTTTATATTTACATGTTTGCTCTGGCGGCCACCGTAATTGAAAAAACACGCTGTAGAGAGAATAATTAATTTGAACTTCTGTTCTGTTACTGCTTTTGTAACGTGGAATTACGTATATCATAATATTTTTACCAACTTGTTCATGATATTAATAAGAATTATTCTATTTTTAAACCAGCTGTTAACGTTCTTTATAAATGTGTATATTGTTAGAGATATATATTAATGTATATATATGTATGTAAATGTTGTGAATACATCCTATTGGTAGTTAAATATGATTTTCATGTAATTGGTAAGGTATTCCCATTTTTTATACTTTTACCCGATAACATTTTTAACTTCATTAAAGGTATAAATACGGCCGCACAGAGTGCATACGTCATTCTTGTTTCAGCTAGCAAACTGTACACACCTTTTGTTAAGTGATGACGCTTACGTCTTTTTGAAAGAATTATTTTTAAAAGAGTACCTTCGAGTTTCTGGTTCTTCTCGTCGTTCAACTTGTTCGAACCAGTAAAAATAAGAAAAAAATGAAATTCATTTATTCAAATGCGAAACTGAGTTTTTATCTATTGGCTAATGCCAATACAACAAAGATAATAAACAAATAAATAAAATACACACACAGGATTACCAACACGTGGTCTTCTCTTCCTAAGGTAGGTAACTTAATGCCTTTATTATAGGTAACAGCTCACTGGTACACAAACATATTTTTTAAATATATAATTACATGCTCCATATAAATATACACGCAGAATAAAAGCGGTATTCGAAACCACAACCCCAGAATCGGGTGGCAGGGTCACTGCCAATTGCGTCAATGGGCCAATCAAAGATAGAACATTAGAAAGTAATACTAAATTATGATGAAATAAAATATAGATAATATATTGAGATAATAACACCAGAAAATCCATGATTATTCCCGCCAAACTGTTTAATACTTCAATCGAAATCTCAAACAACGTATATAAGCAGAGATAGAGTATTCTGGACTTCTCTTACGTCCAATAACTCCACCATACACGGTGTCCACGGACTCGGCCTCACAGGAGGCACCCGCGGAGTACCGACTTTCGATCGGAAGCCCCATCCGGGGCTTCGCGAATGGCTGAGCTTCGGCTCGCCCCAAACCCCCCGCCCGTTGACGCTGTGAAGGTCACTCTGACCAACAGCATTACACGATTAGTTGATTGTTGCACTGAGCGCAAAATGAGTTATTAATGCAAGAGTGTTTATGTTACTAAATTAAAATGAGCGCAATAATTACATCAGCAATGTGTTGAATCTTCTTTTCTATCAACAACATCGGTGTCTATTTCCATTTTTATAACTTTCTTGCTAAATATGATGTGTCAAAGTTTTAAAATGCTATAACATGCACGCAATTAGTTTTTTTTTTCACTAAGTTGGTTTTATTCTTTCGATTTTTATTTTATTTTTGAGCCCAAGCATACATTTTTTACGAACATTAAAGCTTTGTGATAAATTCATATGAAAATAAAAAATAGTGCATTAATGAAAAACTGTGCAACAATGACATCTCACACAACACATCCCTATTTTTTGGTTTTAAAAAGAAAATACGTCCTTCGTGATCGGTTCTGAAGCAATTTATGCTAAAATTACGGAGTAGTTGAAGGAAAAGAAACTTCACTGTGCATAAAAGGGAAATTGATAAAATGAAGAAACGAAAATACTAAAAAAAGAAACTAATAATAAAGGCAATCAATATATATTTTTGGCCTTTTAACGTGAAGGTTTAAGTTTGACTTTCATTACGACATTAAATTTCTGTACAGTTTGGTATCTCGAGAAGAATCGTATAAATTATCTCAAACCATGTTTGAGATAATTTACGGTTGAATCTGATGGTGTCAGTGAGAGGATATACCTATATATTCGCATGTCCCACGCCCCCTTATATTTATAGTAATGAAATTTATCTGAGAATAGTACTTAAAATAAATTAACTTGAATTAGAATGTAGTAGTTAATCTTAGAACCGAATGACCTGACTACAACTGTAAAGGACGCATTACGCATTCAATTAACTGCGATAAAACTTTAATTATTTATTACTTTACATCATGAATTTTTACGACAGTTTACATTAAACAATGAATATAACAATATCTGTTACATCCGACATTATTCGCGTTGAAGACTTTCGTCTATATCAGCCAGTACATTTTTTATGTAGAACTCTAACTCGAACTTTCATCCTTTTCCTGGTAATAAATCTGGTATATTAAGGAATAATTGAAGGAACGAATTTTATTTTGACTTCACAAATAAACATTTTCTTATTTGTGCATATAGACATACTTTTCTTTAAAATTAAATCTAGTTTTTCAACTTTATCATCATTCATGTTCACAAACTTATAAAACGAATGAATCTCCACAATAAAATGGAAATCTCAGGGGATTTTATTATAAGATGATATCTTACGTATATGACAAAGAAGTTCTGCTTTTGATATAGATATAAAATATAATTTTAATTACCTTAACATTGTACGAAACCATAATTAGTTTTATCATACTGCCGTATAACATTATGAACAAATAGTCGTTTTTACAAAATGATTAAAAAAAATCTTTATACGTCTATTTATAGAAAGATATATAAGCAACTCGCTGAAACTTTATACATTAAAATACTATATGGCAGACTTTTCTGCTCATACCATGTTCTTAATCATAATAATATTCGGTGTTTTACTCTCAATTTTACTAATTCGTTTATATTTTAAATTAAGTATTGCTAAATGCAAGTGCAAGACGTCTATGGTGGGGAAGGTGGTGATTGGTATTCTGATATTTGGAATTAGGATATAAATGTAATATTAATGAATAATATATAAAGAAAATTATCATGGTTCTATCGATTAATCAGGGCCCACTGTTTTGCGTGCTTTCCGAAATACGAAGGAGATCGACTATTTGAAGACTAGGATTAGAGTCACCCATCTATCAACCGACCGCGATAAGACTCGCTTAACATAGATCGACTCAAATGCCGCCCATTGATTAAGCTACGGCCTCCTCAATAGAACTGTTAGAATATAATGTTTTAGAAATATGTATATGTTAAATATAGAAGTAATTAACCTACTTAAGACATAAGAATTTAAACGGTAATTTTAAAAACTTTTACCACTGATACTCGTGAAGCTGCAACTAGTTCAAATGAAGGCAATAACAATACGGCGTTGGGTTTAACAATGGAGCAGACACGGCCAGCAAAATCCCTAATGTGAAAAAGTTTTAAGCCATTCTGTGTTCAATGTTCATATAGTGCAAACTAAGGTTTCGACCTAACTAAATGTAAGACTTTTCGTCGATAAAACAAGATCACACATTCGGGAAATACAAAATAAATTTGCATATATTTAAGAAGAAAATCAAGACAACGTTTTTGAAATAAATTGTATCCCAATAAAAAACATTTTCATGTAAAATGATGCCAAGAAAAAGCGCATACTGTCAAAAAATCTCCTTTATAGCGAACATTTTTTTAGGTTTAATAGCTTTCTTTAGTGAAGAAGTAATCTCAGTGGAATCTATCTCGGCTCTGTTAGTACTGGTTTTATATTTATTAGGAAATTAAAAAGATCATTCGTTAATTAAAAATTGTAGTAGGATTTCAAATGTGAAATATTGCACTAATTTCTATGCTGCTCCTGTGAGAAAAAAAGAATTATGATTATAAAAATATTTTCTTTGCTTTGCAAAAATCCGCGAAAAAATCGAAAGAAAATCTGTGCAATGTTTTGAACAAAGACAAAGTAAAAGAACAAAATTTCTGTTTTCAAAGACATGAATGCTACACCACCAATACCGCCATCAAAGCACAGCACTGCACAGATTTTCTGTGGTGCTTCAAAGCACATTTCACTCCAATGCTGAATCTTGAAATTTCATATTCTTATAGATTATTCAGAAATTCTTGTTTAAAATAATTTACTGTGCGTTGATAAACTTTACTGTCACTATAAAAACTATTGTAATATCAAATTAATGTACCTTAACTTATTTTAACTATTTAATATTTAGAAGAAAATGAATAAGCAAAGATGAAAATATTACAGTTCACAAACATGTATGGGTTTTTGAGTAAAACAGCTTTGAACCTTTTCATCCATTGTATCTGTAATAGGGCTTTACAGGCTGTTGATTTGGGTTACATTTTATAAATATTTCATTTAATATTTATTCGCACGAAGATTTCACGATTCGTATTCGGTTCGTATCTTCGAGGAGAGATTTTGTTCTTCACTTAATATTTCTGTAAATGCAAAAATGGATATAGATTTTTCGATATTTCTGCAAATACTTTCTTTGTCTAAAAGTAATATAGACGTTTAATATTAAAAAACAAATGCTTATATATTTTTTGTTTTGTAATTATTAACATTGATGCCATGAGACAAATGTGTTAAAGAATACTGGGAAAGCCCAGTCTTCTATGCCTTCGTTGTAATCACTACTTTAGCTGGCAAATGGCATACCAACTAATACTGCAGACAACTTGCATATTAAAGTGTTGCCAACAAATTTTAAACTATCTATTTGTTGTCAAATATAAGATTTTTCTATGTATAATATCTCTATAATATATATTATAGAGATATTATACATAGACATATATTTTATTGCCCTTTGTAGGTAGGGACCATATCGATCATAAGCGAGTTCGTACGTCTACTCGTATTTGACAGAAAATCGGCTAAAAATTGAGTGGCTGTGCCCACTACCTACTCTGAAGACTGGACCCGCGCTTGAACCTGAATGTTGCATTGCTCTTAGTAGAAGTACTATTTATGGTACCTTACAAGTACCATATTTGTCTTTAAGACAAATCACAAACAACCGAAATCTGTCAACGGTTAGTAAAACTGCCTTAAATGCTGTTCAAAAAATGCGTCTGTAACCAGTCTGCAACATTGTTTATAAACAAGGGCTTACTTCGTATCGGAGCTGTTAAGGAGAAAAGCCATATCGGATATAATTAAACAACAGGTTCGATTCTGATTTTGTTGTAATTAATTCATGAGGTGTTCAGTAGGAACTCTAAAACATATGTACATACTCGTAAAACTAGCCTCGATAGATTAAAGTTGGATTCTATCCTATTCCTTGTAGGATTGAAGGAGGAAAACCATAGACAAAACTATTTAGAGAATAAAACAGACGATTTTATATGCATTTTTTTCTTGGTCTTGTAACCGGGAGTGGGAAAGCTAGCGGGTTTGAGCCATAACACTATCTAAAAGAGAGCGGAGCCCTCGCTATCCATGTGTAAACACTACATTAGCCAGCACTACTTTGCAATCCTATACTATTAACTAAAATTAGTGTAGGGGAGGGGCAAACTGCGCGTTCCTACACCCGTTTTTGTTCTTCGGATAGAAGTTGCTTCAGCTGCGGCCTCCCTGATTGTCCTGTGCCTCCTTTACGGAGATAACGTACTCACTGAAGGTTAAGACTGTCTCCCCTATCTGTATGGCAGGCATGGCAATGATGACACCCGCTAACGAGAGGTCATCTCCGATTACAGCCGTAAGCTGAAACCGCTGAGGTTCTCAGTCAGGACAGGCCCCAGCCACTGTTCCAACATGGCTTAGATTTTATTATTCTTTCGTGTTGTATGATTGCCTCAATAGCTCAACGCTTAGAAGGTATGGACTGAAATCCGCAAGGTACCTTGTTCAAATCCCGACGCCGCTCGGATATAGTCGCACTCGCTCCTGACACAAGCCTTTAATTTTGTCTTAGTAGGATGGGTAACGGAAATATTAGACACACCTACAAATATGCTAATATTCATTTAATAAATTAAAAAAAATTGTCAATTTTGTAATTTTAATATCAATGTAACGATTTTAAGATAGGGTAATAAACGAAAATATTTATAAAGACGTATATAGGACCTGGGAATCCCAGCTCAAAGGAAAAAGTGTCCAACGAATGATTCATTTCATACAAAGAAAAATTAAATGGTTTTATAACCCTTAATCACTTCGGTTTATATGACTCCAATCAAATGGGGATATAAAAATTATTCTAAGTAACACTATGAATGCAAATGTTAGCCTGTTCGTTTGATACGCTTTTATCCCTCAAAAACTCTACCTTATGAAATTAAAAAAAAAACATTAGCAACAGTCATAATAGACTGTTGCTAATGTTTTTTTTATTCATGTGACGTACATAAGTACTTAAAAAAACAGTTTAACTTTGTCTTTCAATACTACTCGTAGATACCAGAAAAGAAAATGTAATATAAAAAAGCTAACCCTGGACCAAAGATTAAGAGCAAAGAAAGATGTGAGATTTTTTTTTTTATTTAAAGATTTTTTTTAACCGACTTCAAACATATTAATCAGCACTCTACAATCCTATTGCCGGCGAAAATGTCGATATTTATGTTTAACTGCGCTACCCAATTGGAAGTATGGAATGGAGTTTTAAAAAATCCGAAACGGTTATGAATATGAACGTTAAAGCGGAGGTGAGGCGGGGTATCACCAAAATCTGACCTTTTTTTTTAATTTATGCCCCAAAGGCATGGGGCCCGTGCCAATTGTTATTATATATTAATCTTTGATTTCTTTTTTCTTTTCCCTCTTATCGTTTCATTGACTCTCTGTTTATAGTTCTACTTTTTTTTGTTTGTTTTTTTTACATTTATAGGAGGACAAAGATGATAAGTGTGATAACGGACAGGGGAGGGGGTGTCAAAAGCTTTGTGACGTCACGTCATCATCATCATTTCAGCCTGGGTGCGTCCACTGCTGAATGTAGGCCTCCTCTATCAATTTTTACGAATGGTGGTGTTGCGCCGCTTGTATCCACCGGCTTCCTCATCACCAGCAGTCCACCGGGTAGTAGGCCGTCGGTCCTGTGACACTAATGTCTTCCGATATCATCTAATATCTATACGTAACATATAAAATTCTCGTGTCACGATGTTTGTTGCCGAACCCCGCCGAAACGGCTTGACCAATTCTTATGAAAATTTTGCGCGTATTTGGTAGGTCTGACAATCGCTCTTAAACTACTCTTTAAACCCCGAAGTAATAAGGATAGCCCAAGCGGGCGGTGTTGCTAATGACAGCTAGTGTATATATAAAAGCGAAAGGTTATCTATCAAAAAATCTCGAAAGCCTGGGGACCTATAAAGATGTTATTTGGCAGTGAAGTAGCTTATAGTTAGTAGATCAGCGAAGACTAGATTTTTTAATAGAGCCAGATTAAGGATGTTTAAGGGTTCTTGCAAGTATAATTTTACGCAGACAAAGACAAGTGCAACAGCTAGTTTTTCATATAGTAATCGTGTGTATTTTCATTGATTTTCTAGAAAACCTATCAACATCTTTCAACCTTGTGGCATCAAGGAATTGGTACGGCAAGGCAAAGCGTGTCCTACTGAGGGTCTAGCACGAACATTCTCGATAGTTTTACTTACTTTTAAGTTCGAAACGAAGCGTCAAGGGTACGTGCTTCCATTTTACACGACCTACAGACATGGCCGTAACGATAAGGATTCGATACGTGCGAGTTCTGATTTCATTCATGCTATTTAGCAACTAAATTGTGTAACACGGTAGCATTAATACTTCATTTGACGTTCGGTTTCGAACGTAAAAGTAAGTAAAACTATCGAGAATGTTCTAGCTAGGCCCTCTGCTCAAAGTGTCGAGTGTGCGTCCCATTGTAACGCAGTCGTTTGTGTTTTACGAAAGTGTCGTAACTTTATGGCATCGACCCATATAGCTTCCCGTGACGAAAGCGTCACAATGTCGATGAACCCCACGTGGCGTGCGCGCATGCGTTCTACACGCCGTAAAAATTAGACCCAGATCACCAGGAAATGCTGACTTTTATTACAGGCACTGAAACAAAATTAGGTATTTTTGTAAGTTTTTCTTATCCATTAACTTGATAGATTAGAACAAAATAAAGTTTAAGTTTTAATGTTGCCGCGTTCTGATTCATAATAATTAGTACATAAAAATAGACATCTCAATTCTACATATCTGTCTAGATTGACAGTAAGTATTTTTTGCAAAACATTAACGGCCTATAACACAGGCATTAAGTTGTCTACCTTAGGAACAGACGTCCGTGTGTGATATAGTCCTGTATATATATTTATAGACATCCCACACATTTGCAGTTTCGGTGAAACCCTCGGTCCTCCCTAAATGTGAACCAGCACTCACCATTATACTACTTCTATTTCAGTATTGCATGTAAAAAAACTGTGTCCGCCATTTATTGTTCATACTGGTTAGATCCAACCCACGGTTCCAACCACAAAGGAATACCTATTTCGGAAAATAAACAACAAATACTATAACAGAAATGGTAATGTCGGCTTTTTCGTGGGGCCGGAAATGAGAGAGCGTTTAATAACGCGACCGACTGTAAACAGCGTCGTTTCTTTTTATTTCCCTCGGCCGACGTATCTTTGTCTGGAGCTTTGTTTACGTGAATCTGCAGTGGTATTTAATTATTCTCAATCTCTCTCTTTGCCTTCGAGATTCGAGGAATCGTCTTTGTTTACAGTCAAGAAAAATATGCTAAAAAGTATCTTTAATTCGCGGAATTGAATGTTTATTAGGGATGTTACAGGGGTGAGTTGACCGGAACCGGCCGGCGTAGAGATAGGAGTTATTGAATTTAATTAATGGGAATTTACCTCGATGTCTACCCGAATTAATTATGAGGTGCAACATAAACGATGTTTCATATATTGTTGTATCTTGACACCTGCACGCAGGTGGATTTAATGGCTGCCTCCGATAGAGGAATTAATGAAGCTGCCTTCTGGGCCGCGACAATGTTCTCCTCTTTGCTTTTCGTTGATAGTGTTTGTGAACGAAAAGCAAAGAGGAGAACTCGAAGTGATCGCAAACGACAAGAACAAAACGAAACAAGAGAGTTAATATCTTTTTTTAAATATCAGATTCAGAGGTGGGTAAAAGAAGACACGTGAAATCATATTGGTAGACCATTTCATTTCGATTGTCGTAATAATTTCGGTTTAAAATGCACTTGACCGAGAGAAGTGGATGCCATTGGGTAGGAACACAACGCTGATAAATGCCGGGATAGTAACTAAGAAGAATATTATAATCTATAGATTACTGAAAGGGAGCGCTTCATCTCGAACACGAGTAAGTAAGAAGCCCTATAGAAATCCGGATACAGGTGGATATAAAAGGTAACGAGCCGCTTTACTTATCATCAAAAGTCGATACCGGCTTTTCCATAATCCAAGCGTATAAAGATAAGATGCTGCGTAAATAAATACGAAAGCAGGTGGAATTCAGCCAAATCGATAAGCTGATCGTATGACACGCTTAACTAAGTTCGAATTTAGCTTAAAATTTTATCAAGATAATGGGTTTACTATCGAGGAGCACATCCAATATTCATTATGGAACTATTTGACTCGACGGTCAAACATGTAGTTCGAAGTGGCCTTTGGCGCAGTGGTACCCGTAATAAAGCAAGCCTGTGAGTCTTGCTTTATTACGGGTTCGATTGACATCATGAGTCTCGTATGATTTCTATACGAGACAGAAACGATTCGTAGTCATTCCTTATTACTAATAAGGGAACGGGGACGGGGATGATATAGGATAAGTAAATAGTAAGTAGCCCAACGTTCTGCCGTGCCTGCCGGGTCTGCTAGTAATATATCTTGTTTTTGGATATTTTAAGTTTTATTTCTTAAAAGAATATTTAGTCGTGAGCTTGTACCACGTAAAACAGTGGGTTCAAGTCATGTCACAGGTATATTTTGTCGTGAGCTTGTGGGGGTTCTAGGGATGACGTCAGACGGCGGTCGGTCATCTTAACTCATTCCACAGGACCCTGATACTAGACCAAGCTAACGATTGTGTAAAAGAAGAAATTTTTGCTTACTATCTCTTGGATCTGTTAAAAGAGTATAGTCCTGTCTCCAACCGTTGACAGTACCCATGTGGGTTGGAATCTTTGGGAAAAAGCAGTGGCCAGTCGTAATCGCCTCCTTCTTGATCATGCCGATCACCCCTAAGGCAATACCGCCCAAAAGAACAGCATGGTAAGTGCCCAGGTAGTACGCCAATATCGGTCCACACGCGAATCCACCTAAACAATAAATTGGTTACATAAAGTTAACAGGTTTGCTTTAAGAAACCTAACAGATATGAAGACATAATGTCTTTGCTTTAAACATAATTATTTAAAAAAAAAGAGAACGATTTACTAGCGACAAGGTGGCCAATTACTAGTGGTAAGATTTTTTATTCAAATAGACATGTACAAGCTATTTTGAAGCGACAAATATTTTAAATGCCTTCCCTGGAAAAGTTGATCCACCTCCTGGCACTGCTTGTGTAGGAACCCAGTAGGAACGAATCGGGGAGGATCCTTAGTTTGGGTAGGAACCTAGTAGGAACGAAATGTGGAGGATCCTAAGTTTAGGTAGGAACATAGTAGGAACGAATTGTGGAAGATCTTAAGCTTGGGTAGGAACCCAGTAGGAACGAATTGCGGAGGATCCTAAGCAAAGCGATAGAGTCCGCACCCTCACGCGAAATCCATGGAGTGCTTTGAACTTGAACTGAAATGTTTGCATATAGAAGTTTGTGTAATAGGAAATTTACCTCCAAAATAATTATATACGTCGTCTGAGTCCCGTACATGAATGAGGGTGTTCGTAACAGCAGCAAATGTTGCTCCCATCAACGCAAGCGGTACTGTGTGGTAGGAGTACCTGAAAAGTATGAGCAAGCGTTGCAATTAATTAGTGGAGGGTTTGGGGATTTGAATTTTTAGACTGAACGCACTTATTGTAGTGGCTACATATTATTAACTGAACTCGACGCTACATGATAACTTTCCATGATGGGTAACAGGCTAGACGGATGAACGTGATGTGATCAGAAAACATTTTTTTTATACAGTTGGTTTTTTTCTAATATGCAAATTTAACGACTCCAGGCTGAATTTTGACCAACCGGCGATCACTAATATTTAAAAGTGCGCTTGTTTAATAGACACTGTTCCCTAAAGGGTGGAACATTTTATTTCGTATCCTTCATGTCTAAAGAAATGAAATGCTGTCCGCGTTCATAAGTTACGGGAGAATATCAGACTCGCTTTCATTCCAATGCCGGAGCCAGACATGGCGTTAATTGTTTGTACATTTTTGTCCTTGAAGACTACAAAGTTCTACAAAACTTTGAGCAGCTACACAAAGTCTTCAGCCACACTATATAATCATTGAAATGAAGCTATGTCTGGCTCCGGCATTAAAGAAGAACATCTTTTAGAAAACTGTCTACGAATTTAAAATTTACCGTCTCATTATGTTGCCCAAGCCAATCGCGCGCGAGTACATCAAAACATCGTAGGTGGAGATGTCACTGGAGTTCCTGTAATTTCATCAGATTGCGATTAAATTTTGTCAAGTTATTAATCACACTGCCATCATTTCGTTGGTATGAACTTTACATACGGAATCACTATATACGTTATACCATTATAGTCAGATACCTACAGGTTCGTGTAAAAGTTACTTAGGATATATATTATGTTTATTAAGAAAAACACTTATGATGAGAATTTAAAAATTAGGAAGTTACAATGGTGCTCCATTAAATTTTTGTAACAATATAAAGATCTAATTTATCCCTTGTCTCTCGTGTGCCAATTGGGTCACAGCAATTAAAATTTTAATGGCGGTTACTGGTTGTATCTATCTATTTACAAATATTGCACAGCATTTGGCTGGTGGAATTTTCATGTTTACTGTATTTATTAAGATTTAAACTTTCGTCTATTCTGAGATCTACATCTATCGACATCTTCAAATTGATATGATGATTATGTATTATTTAGATGATTAATTAAACTAGATTTAACTCAATTTCAGAAAAGAATCAAATGCCGATCAGGAATACAACATTTCGTACTTTCAAATTGTAAGTAGTATTTGTAATTTTTGTATAGACTCGATTAAATTTTCTTCTCTTCTCTATACTGCGAATATTTCATGTAGACTGAAATTAAAATAACCATCACTTTGGATTGTATAGAGAAAGTGATATGAGTGAAGCGGTGATTCAAATTAAAAAAAAGTGTACGATCTATAACTAAGTTCCTTAAAGTAATTTCCTATATACTGCGTTCAGAACGACACACAAAGTGAGCAAATAAGACTAATTATAATAATCTGCCATGACGTGACGATTTTTTCCCAATAACACCTATAAGTCGTGCTATGGAACTTAATTCCAAATAGGACTTTTGATGATGTTATAGCTATCATAAAGTTATAGCGTTAGTTATTTTTGTCCGAATATAGTATCGTTACGCAACGTGGACGGAGCTATTAGCAACTTTCACCGGAGTATTCACGGGTGTTTTAAGCGGGGGTGGTGTGGGCTACATGATGATACACTTCGGTGAATTGAACACTGCTTTTGTGGAGAGAACTGTAGAGCAGGAACATTGCACTACCAAAATGCCTCTTTCTCAATTTTTTGGTGGTGGTAGGCGGCTGTAAGTACAAAAAAATACATGATGTAATAATTGTTCAATATCCTTTTTAATTAAGGTGTTGCTTTCTGTTAAAATACCATTTTGCAATCATAAATATTCACGATTTTCATCTGTGATGAATGATTTTCATGTGTGGATGATTTTTCAAGTACCAACTGTGGATGAATTTTTGTCCAAAAGACTGAAGATTTCCTTCTAATTCATACCGTTGTGATAAAAGTAAACCCTTAATATACAATTCATTCCTAAACCGCAAAAAAAAGGAACGAAAAAGTATACGTGCTTGAAAAACTAAACTACTTTGCTTAAATGTGTGATTTAAGCAAAGTCGTTTAGTTTTTCAAGCACGTCATGGATTTCCACAAAGTAACGCTTGATTATATCCATTATTTGAAAAAGTTTATTTAAAGAAGTCTATCAAATTCTGAACTGTGTCTAATTTTAAAGTCGTTTTCAAGTATATAAAAAGATTAAACCATTATAAAATGTTTTTGGTCAGATGTAACGCCACGAATGAAGAGAACATGGAAGCTCTTATTGAAGATGCAAGATCCTTGGCTATTGGGATGATCGTCAGTGTAGTCATCTCCCTAATATTGAGCGTGGTCGCAGTGGCTCTACTTAGTTGGAGTGCTTTGCGGCAGGTGAATTGTTTTATTGATTAGTGTTTTGAATTGAATTGATTGTCAGATGTAACATATGAGATTAGATTTTATGTTTATTAAAGGTATCGTCTACAAAATTAAGTTTTACTCTTTACTTGAAATGAAAATTTAATATAATTAAGCTACGTTCTTATGTAATAGTGAGCCCAGTTTTGGCTACTACCTATTTATTCCTAAAAACGAATATCTAAATTATTAAGAAAATAATTTTATTCTACTATTGCATAACTTTATGCACAAAATAACTGTATAATCTCTTACGACCATTAAATGGAAATTCATTTTTTTTTATAAATATTAATTTAAATTATAGGTTACAAGAATCCGGGTGTTGTTCCTCGAATCTGTCCTTCGTCAAGATATGTCATGGTTTGACACAGACACTGAATTCAATTTTGCCGCTAAAATGACCGAGTATGTATTTGGATATTAAACCTATTTCAGACTTCGTGAGAACCTGATCACTACCAAAATAATAATTTAGATATTAAATAGATGGCCAAGAGCGTGTCAAGACACGCTTATATAGAGAGGTTCCGTATCCGATAGGCGATAAAGATATTCGTTAAATAACTTAAATAGATGAACTTATTACAAAAACAGAAAATCTATCATTAGCTTGTTTTATATGATTATTTGTCACTTTTCTTGAAGTTACTGTAGCACACTCACGAGAGTTTTGAGTAGTAGTGAATCCAATGGGTTCGCATCTCAGGTTTTCAATTTTTTTTTGCTTTATTTCTTTTCATATAGTTATTTTAATGAGATCAAATTTTTAATTCTATCCATGTCTAAGAGATACTTTTTCTTACAATTATCTAGACTTCAAACATCTGGTACGAGATAAAAGTGGTTGTTTAAATAACTGATTTTGCTGAAAATAATTTTTCTAATGAGTTTTTAGTATGTATTATGCCGGCGATAGACATAGCTTCATTTGAATGATCCTTTCAACGATCATGTAGTGTGGCCGGAGACTTTGTGTAACTGCACAAAGTTTTGTAGAACTTTGTAGACTTCAAGGACAAAGATGTACAAACACTTTGTGCTATGTCTGGCTCTGGTCGGCCAATTACTCGAAAATGGTACCCATAATAAACAAGTTGTGTAAGAAACCACGCCTTTTTTTTAAAATAGCTAACCAATGATATCCCACGCGATGGGTTTGAATGAAAAGGAAAAATTCAGCTCCACTTCACATTTATGGGAGCTACTCTCAAAATTTAAAATTATTATTATTTTAAAATGCCAAATAGAATGTAGTATGTACTACATAACTGTACCAGACATGTATTTGTGTTCATAATGGTAGCAGTTAATTAGAACGGACAGACGGATGGACTTTAGACGGACGTAGGACTACGGAACCCTAAAGAACGCTAATAATTGCTTCACATTTACTTTAAATACACCTAGCCTATATCCAGTTAATGTTGTATAACGCGGTATATATTTAACTTAGTGACTTGTTTAATTGCATTGTAGTAGATAGTGCATCATGTACTTTTACTCTTATTGTTTCTTTGCATGTACTACAGGAACATGATTAAACTGAACGAAGGCATGGGCGATAAATTGGCCATCGTGACGAATCTCGTTGGCACATCTATATTCTGCTTGTGTCAGGTTTTCCCCCTGGGCTGGGAGCTAAGCCTGGTGTGTATCAGCGTCGTGCCATTCTCAGTGGCTGCCACCATTATATTATCAAATGTAAGTCCTTAATCTATGATATGTACAACATCGATTTCTATAAAAGTAAATTATTAAAAAAAGGTAAATTTAAAAAAGGAAGAAGATTTTCTCTGATTGTGTATGCTGTTGGCCATTGTGGCCTTTACAGCAAGAGGCCCGACCATTCGCGGAGCCCCGGGTGCAGATTCCGATCGAAAATAAGTATTCCAGTGGTGCCTCTTATGAGCCCGAGTTAGTGAAATAACGCGTTATGGAGAAATTTATGAAACATAATTGGATTAACGCCTCCGAGCGCCTATATGTATATAGAGTTCCATAAAATGACATAACTTTTTCAGTATCAAGCAAGCTCATCAATGCGAGAGATGGAATCCTATAGTGAAGCTGGAAAACAAGCAGAAGAAGTTCTCAAATCAGTGAAAACCATAGTTGCATTCGGTGGCGAGAATAAAGAGATAGACAAGTAAGAATAATACCATCAAAAACAAAACTTGTAAAAAAACCAAGTCTCGCAACTCAGTACTTCTATTGTAAAAATTTGTGAGATCCATCTAATACCAAGTCGGTTAATTTATTCAGTCTCTACTTAAGGGACTTTCTGTCTTAACCCACTCGACGCCGGCGACTTACTACGTGGTTCTAGCTTACCAACATTGACATCCTGGAAATCCTCGTTATACATCTATGATGTATTCGTTTACTCCCACACCTCACCTGTCAGTCTAAGCAATGCGTTTAGTTGGCCTACCAATATCATATATAGATAAAATGCATCTACTTTCCACTGAGATTTAAAAATAAGTTATTTTAAATAAAAATCTACATCGGTTTAGCGAGGAACCTACTTAGTGTCGTACCGACTTCAACACATCAGTCTACTAAATCGTATGAAAGTAATAAAAATTTATGGTTTTTTGTTCCTTGGCGTGTTTTGAAGGCGGTTTTCTTTTTATTTAAACATAATTTAATTTATATCTTGTACTACTAATAAAACTTTAAAGTGGCTGCCTCTTTCTAACTAAAAGCGGAAGTACTTTTATCATAATATTTAAGTGTCTTGTAGGTATAAGAAACTTTTAGAGCCTGCTGAGAGGTATGGAAGAAAGCGCGGTATACATACTGGCTTTGGCACTGGCTTCAGCTGGATGTTAACTTATTCAATTAATGCTATCGGCTTAACGTATGGCACGAGACTTATTCTTGATGATTATGATAAGTCAGCGGACGAAATAAGATATACGTATGGTGTTGTTTTGGGTGTAAGTATATACTCTTAGAGCATAAAAACTATTATACCTTATTTTTTTTATGGGACAAGGAGCAAACGAGCAGTCAGCAGACAGCTAAGTGCCTACCGACGCCCATGGACACCTGCACGACCAGGAGGCTAGCAGATGTTGCCGGCCTTTAATGGCTAGTTTAGGCCTCCAATAGGTCTCACAAACTGAACGAAACGCGACAACAATGCCATCACTTGACGTGATAGCATTGTCGATCTTATGTAAGAAAGAGGTACTGATACCCGGACGCGCCAGCCCAATTCGGGTACAAAGCATGGCGCTACCTCTAATTATTTATTTTACGACGAATTTTCCGATGTCAGATAAATCTAATAAATACTTCGCCAGTAGGGCAACTCTACATTACGCCCCAAGAATGTAATTAATCCAAAATGCATGTATATTAAAACACTATGCTATATAACACATAATATGATAATTGAAATAATAATTATTTAACATTTATTAACATTTCAGATCACATTCAGCATATACGTGGCTACACAGTCTTTGACATTCTGTGTCCCGCATGCAGAAATATTCGCAACATCTCGTGGGGCTGCCAGCAGCATTTTCAAATTGATTGATAGAAAACCCGCTATCGATTCTCTTACTGAAAGTGGGGACACAATGAAACGAGTGAAGGGTGACGTAACTCTTGAAGATATCCACTTTAGCTATCCTTCCCGACCGAATGTTAAGGTAGCCGTAATATTAATGTCATAATTTCCCCAATTTTTATAGACAATTAGCTCGGCTCCCCCCATACTAAATAGAATGACAAATTTTTAATGCTGTTAAAATACAACTTTTAAATTATGCGTACAGAGTTAAGATTTTATTGATATCTAAATAGCCCCGATTTCGACATTGAGTCACTTTTGATCATCAAAAGCTATTAGGTACTTAAAGCTGACATTTTGTATCACATTGTAAACAATCAACAGACAAATTATAAAATTAAGTTAGTTATTCTTTACTATAAATATACTATAGGATTTTTACTAATTCACCCCATCGTTAAAATTAGGAGATGAAATTTGCAGAAAAAATAAAATATATTTAAAACTTTAGTTAACTTAACTACAAATTCAGCACGTCACGACTTTGTCATTCGAATTGCAATTGACAGTTGAACATAAACAGACATCCAAATACAGGCCACATTATGATGAGGATCTTTTAGTTCTGCGGCGAAAAAGTCTGAGGGGATCGTTGGCGCAGTTGACAGTGACCGTTCCAGAAGTTGTTGATTCGATTCCCGCCTCGAGTCTGGGTTTATTTATCTATATGTATGTACTTATATATTTGTATTTGAACCAGGTACCTTGCGGATTTCAGTCCGTTTGGGACGTAGAAGAAAATCGTGGCTGAAATCATAGTCCATGGTTTTGGAAATGCATCCGGCCAGTATTTAGAGCCGCAATATCAAGAATACAAGCTGCCAAGATGATCGCCGAACTTCGTGAGAAGATAGCACCTTAAGAAGATGGAGTAGAAGTCAGTATGCCACTGAACTTTTGCAGCGGAGATCAAACTAAGCATCGGTGGGATTACATGTCCGTATATCAAAGCTCTAAATGTGTATAGAGAATACATATTTGAGTCGCGATGTAAAAACAATATTTATGACATCACAATATCATAAATATTAATGTTCAAATGAGTCGTACAAAAATGGTATTCAGCAGAAGCCAGAGACAATGACAAGTCTTTACTGGGGCCGGCCTCTAATTACATCAGGGTGATATTTATTGCGGCCAGAGGTCTGACTACACTCGAGAGAGCGCCCGAAGGTTAATTATGAGGGCGATCCATAAAAAGGTCAAGACGATGTTTCCGAATAAATTCCCAATACAAAAAAGAATGCCAAACATATTAAAATCTTGATTCGATAGACATATGTATGTCGCGGCCTTATCGTAGAATTGCCCACATCGTGAAATGATGAAATTGGCGGAAATTCTCGAGCATTCCATGATGTGGGTAATTCTACGATAAAAGCACGACGTATATATCAAAATAAGTAGAATTCACCTTTCAACTGACATTTAAGAGACCGGTTACGTAACAGACATCTGAGGCCCTAGCACGAACATTCAGAACCGTTCGAAGTCGACGAGTCGATTGTATTTAGGATGAAAATGTTCGTGCTAGGCCAAGTCTACTCGTCACGACAGGTCGCGCTTTTAATAAATGCTGATACAACCCGCGTTGACACTAAGCAGGTTCCGCTGTAGACCCACCACAAATTTCAAGTCGATTCGTCGACTCGAACGGATAAAATTGTTCGTGCTAGGGCCTCTGAAGACGGATGAAAGTCATGGATATCGGAAATCTTGTTATGAGGCTCGAGTTTCGATGAAATCTCGACTAATTCGAGACTCGATGGCTGAACCGTGAGAAGGTTGAATTAATGTCCGTGTGGTTCTTGTTTGGCGTCCGATCCTGCTGGATTTTGTCTTTCGATGAAATACAAATCAAAATCTTTTACTTTATTTTACGTGTATATTTTGATATGAAGGGCAAATAGTTAGTCGGTTCACCTTATTTATTATTATAAACAACTACTGAAGCCCTTAAACAAGTGTACTAAAGAAGGCTCGTAAATATGTTGCCGATCATTACTATCATATACTCTATATTTTAGTAGAGTTATAATAAAATTTGTGTATATATATATATATAAATAAATGAATCCCCTTTTTCTCTTGGTGACGTGTGAACGGCTGTACCGATTTCGCTAATTCTTTTTTGTTGCGTTTGTTATTGTCAGGAGAAGGTTTTTACTGAAGAAAAAATAAGGAAAATTGCGCAGAAAATTAGAACATTTACGAATACTTAACCATTATATTACATTATTTATGCCAGTAGTTCTTGAGATTAGCGCATTCAAGCAAACAAACAAAAAACTATATCGTAAGGTTGTAGAGATCGTGGGGGTTCCGAGGATGACGTCAGATGGCAATCGGTCATCTTAACTTACCCCACAGTCAAATGTTCCGACATCTAAACGGACCATGGTACTTAACCGGGATAACGCTAGGCTAGGAAGGACTTTATTACAATATCTATACATTTTATAATATATTGGTTAGGATTCTTCTTTTAAAGCGAATAAAACTAGTAGCCAAATATCAGAAATTCTGAACTCTACCAAAAAATAATGTGTCATTAAATATATAAAAAGAAATTATTTTTAAATCGGAAGAAAACCTGCATACGATTACAGAATACGGTTAAGTAGATACCTATTGGTATATTGAAATCGGTGCCACGTATAGTCGACGAAGAACTTCGTTTGCCACGCTAAGGTCGAAATTCGTTTGCACGTCAATTTGTTACAAGGCGTATTTTTGCTTCTTTTGCGTTACGTTAATTTCTAACAATAACCCTTATCAAAATTTTCTTTGACTAGGAGCTGTCATCCAAAATGGTAAAGCACTTTCTTGGTCAAACTACACACCGGTCTAGAACAGAACCTATTTGGCTTGTTAGTGACTCCAACACATTCTTTTTTCTTAATCAAGTTTATCCACAGGCTAAATGCCCGTGCCATTTTTACAGTATTATGTTATGTTATAACCTTTTTTCTCACTCTTCCTTTCTCATTCCTCTACTAGTTCCATTACTTCTACACGTTATTAGGTAACTACTTGAACGCATGAAAGTACCAGTTATTTTGTGCCTTTTAGTTCCTTGGCGTTTTTGAAGTTGGTTTTCTTTTTATTTAAAAATAATTTGTTTTCACATTTTTAGTGGAAAGTAGATGTATTTTGTCTATATATAATATGGGTAAGCCAACTAAACGCACTGCTCTAATTACAGTTGAGGTTTCGCTGTCGAAAACATAATCGATGTATGACGATGTATGAATATAAATTTTTAGACTTTTGTTGATTTCTCAAAATTTGCTTGACCGATTTTGATAAAATTTATATGGGATCTCTGAAGTAAGGTCTACTAAATAAAAAAAACATGAAAATCGGTTCATAAATGACGAAGTAATCGCGTAACATACATACAGAAAAGGAATAAATAAGCAAAGTCGAATTGAGACCCTCCTTATTTTTTTATTTTGAAGTTGGTTAAGAAACCTAAACATATATTTGAATAAATATACAATCATATATTTCCGCTTGCAAATAACATAATAGTTTCCAGTCATTGTGCAATTGTTTGCGATGCTGAAGTTGTGGGAACCGCTTTGTAAATTGGCTATATCCTTTCTCGGTGCTAGTCACTTAATAGACTTCGGACACAGGTTGGCAGGTCTAAGGAGAACAAGTTCAGGTGGAGATTCACAAATGATATTAATCTGAGATTTTTGTGCGGTGCCACTAAAACAATGTGCCATCTTATATCATGCCCTGCGTGCCCTAATACCTACACGCAAGAGGACTTGATCGCTGCCACTGATAACGCAGTTGATATGGCTAAGCTGTGGGACGATACAATTTAGTGCTTGACAACGAAACGCTAAGAAAAAGCGGTGTTTTTTTAAATATATAATAAGGGGCAAACGAGCAGCCGGCTTTCACCCAAGTGACAACTGCAACACCAGAGGGACCGCAGATGCGTTGCCGGCCTTTGAGAAATGAGTATGCTCTTTTCTTGAAGGTCGCGTCGATTAAATAATATATACTAAATGAAATAAGAAAATCATATGGGGTAAATGCGCAAAGTTTTGTAGAACTTTGTAGTCTTCAAGGACAAAAATGTACAAACAGTGAGCTATGTCTGGCTTCGGCATTACATTAATTTTTTGTAGTTTCCTGATTGAACCAGGTTCCGGACTGGCAAGAGAAGATTCGAGGCAAGAATCAATTAAATGCTCTTGTTTTGGAAGCCAGGATTATGTAAAAGTCGCTATGCCAGTGGAGTAAATAATTAATACTAGGAGATAGTATACTATATGTATACTACATAGTATACTATAATATACTATAGCATTCTAGTAGTTTACTATAGCATGCTATTCATTTCGCATTAAGACAAACGGTAAACAAACAATATGCCGAACATATGTTTCCAAATTTTCAACAAAACTTTAATCGTAAAAGTAAGTAAAACTATCGAGAATGTTCACGCTAGGCCCTCAGAACCTAGGACAGTGTAATATTACGTAAACTTTTGAAACAAAATAAAAACTACGGTGACATAATTCATTCGATACTTTCAATGCCATGGGCTCTAACGAAATGGTTGCCAACCTGAATTGTGTAGCAACCTACCTCCTGTAATTACCTCAGATCGGTTATTTTGGATGCGGTGACGAGAGAAAAACCATGAACCTACTTTAGTTCCGTTTCACGCATCATTATGGAGTTTCTTTTTTGCTGTTCCGTAATCCTAGGATTTTCAAACTATTAGATGTAGAGTCTTCAAATTTCCCATGTGATTAGGCCAAGCTTGGGAAAATTTCATTCCGTATCTAAAAATTTAGTCCGATTTCAGCGCAATCGGGCTAAATTTTTAGATACGGAACCCTTCTATATAAGCGTGTCTCGATAAGCTCTGGGGACGCCGGGTGGTCGGAATTCGGCCTGAGCGTACCATATTAAAAAATATATAAAAAAATATTGATTATTTCGACGACATTGTTAGCTTCGCCATATAGCAAAATGTATACATGTGTGTATAAATCAATTGGCAATGGTGTGCGGGTAGTTTCATCTTAATAAATTAATATACATATATTGCATATTTTATATATAAAAATATCAGCATTCGCTCACCCAGCTCTAGAAGTGTGCCAAATTCTATACCCCTCTGTCCGCCCAATTTTCATAAAATGGTAAACAATATTTTTGGGTCATGTATTTTAATATATAGATTAAACAAAGAGTAAACCGTTAGGCAATTTACCTGAGCGACTACGCGTAAGGACAGCTGCTCTACCAGAAACTTCGCAGGTGCGTTACTTTTAGAGATGGCTCTGCTTTTAAGAACCTTCAAGAAAAGTCTTAAAGGCTGTGGTTTCAGATTAATAAAAAAAATATTATATTTCATAGTTTAACTTAGCTCCCGCATAGACAGATCAATAGAAGACCTGTGACAAACGTGATGAATACAACAAAATACTTCTTATAACGCGACGAATAAGCAAATCTTTCGCGAATTTATGCAGTTTTTTTTTTCTGTATGATGAATTCCTGCCAGTGTGTATAATGCGCAGACTGGTGAAGTCTTTTATTGAGACACGAAACGTGATTTTACAGACTTGTACAGAAACGTGATTCCAATCTAGCCCCCATCAGGCGATTGCCTGTCCCGTGACGAAACACGCAAAAAAAGATAAGCACAAAATGAATGGCCGAAATATTTCCCTATAACCGTATAATGGAACTAAGATCACTATCTTGGTTGAACTAAAACTACAAAGGTCCTATTAAATGACCTACTTATAAATTAGTTGCCTAAAATGTAGGTTATGGAAGTTATGAAGAAAGTAAATAACGAACTTGTAGAGATCGTAACACTCAAAGAAGTAGAAAGTCTACAGGTCTTTTAAGATGCGCTCTTAAATCTGCTCGTGTGGATTTTTGGAACTGCAATTCCTAATCCTACAACTTTTTGAACTCGGAGGGAAGTGCACGCCTTCAAATATCAGTACGAGGAATGGTTCATAGCAGTTATTATGAGACTGAAAGAACAGTAAAAAGCATTAGAATTCACTGCCTTATAACCAACTACGTATACCATACGGCATCCATTCCCGTTGCGTCAAATTAAAAAGAAGTTAAACTGCATTTTACTATGGTTTGCGTAGTGTTCGTCATTTACGAGGCTGTAGAAGTTTTCACGATCTTTAGACGGATTTCGTATTGTGAAATTATTTTCAGCTTGCAAACTAGCCTTGCATACCGTTCAGCTACGAAATTATTGTGGATCATAAATTGAACACAATAAATTGTCACCAGTGTTTACCGTGCTACTGCTAAATATATACTGAAAAAAACTATATTACAAGTACAGTCATGAATGTTACATAACTACAGTCACAGTACCGTACCGTCTTAAAGTGTAAAAAGTGACCAAGAGCGTCTCAAGACACGCTTACATAGAAGGGTTTCCTGTCTGATACGCGATAAAGGTAAATGTTAAATAATTACAAAACTTGTTGTTCGATTTCGCTCAAAATAATTTTCCTAATGAGTTTTCAACATGTTCTATCGACATGGAAAATTTCAAGACTTGAGAATTTCAAGTTTGGAAATCCTTAAGGAGGGGTCACCTTCCGGACAGACCGATGGACGGAGCGAAATTTCGTTCCTCTTAGGACTACCTAAAGAAGATAAAACTGATTTGAATAGAAAAAAGTTCTAGCCTTTACAAAATACGAAATCAAATTGGAAGAATTTAATTTTCATTAAATTTCCCATATACGTTTCTTCATGGCCAATTTTTATTGTTATAATGTTTCAAAATATTTACCTCAAGATCGTAGCTTATTATGCTCAAGCTAGATGGGTTTTAGTTTAGACAATTATCCACCCATAATTATGTCGTCATAATTTGATTACACATAATTTTATTTTACGTGTATACGATATGGGTAGTTTTCGTTTCGTTCGTTCGTTACGTTTATAGGTCTGAACAGAGAAGCAAATTAAAGGTTTTTATTGGCCTGATCGAAATAGTATGGAAGGTATTTATTGAAGCAACAGCCAGTGACAATCGTCCAATGAATCAATAATGACTAATTGACTATTTGCGAATCGATTGAGTTCTTAACGTATGTAATTAATACTTATTGATACTCATGTCTTCCCGCGACCTCTACCGCGTCTCAAAAGATTTATTTAGTCTATGAAAAGTCGCGACACTTTTAGTTTTTAAGTAGATCAATTAGATAAGGGAAAAGGTTTGGTTTACTGTCTCGGCTTTAGATTTCTGTCTACTAGCCAATAATGGATAACGTTGGTATTTTACATTAAATATAAATAAATATATACATGACTATATGACACACGGACGTCTGTTCCTAAGGTAGGCAACTTAATGCCTGTGTTATAGGTAACAGACGCCTGTTATTTTGTTTAAAACTCTGAACAATTTTATGGAATAATAATTTTCTCTATGTATTCGTTGTCCTGTGGACTTGAGAATGGGTAGAATTAAAAATATATGGACAGGAGCGTGTCCAAGACACGCTTATATAGAAGGGTTCCCTATCTGATACGCTATAAACGTATTTGTTAAATTACTTCAAAAGTTGTTGTCCCATTTCGTTCAAAATAATTTTCCTAATGAGTTTTTAGCATGTTCTATCAACGTGGAAAATCTCAAGTCCCTACTTCTAATAGTTTGGAATATCTAGGGGGGGGGGGGAACCATGCGGGCAGACAGACGGACGGACTTACGGATGGACAGACCGAAATTATAAGGGTTCCTTGTAGTACTACGGAACCCTAAAAAAGGGAAAATAGTACATTCAACACTTTTAAGTTCTTTTTAATATTCCCACTTCCCCTCCTACTAAGCTTAAATTGAAAGCTTTTACTAGGGATGCGACAATACCTCAAAGTCAAGGCTTGAACTGCCTTGCAGATTTTTAATGTTTTATTATGATAAATAATAAACTAGCGTTTCACTCTTTCGCAAGGGTGTTTATATTATCAAAATTTTCACATGGATCCCCAATATTTTTGACAATATTCTATCACCTATGTCCATCTGGATTAATGTAGGATTCTAAAGGTGAAAGAATAATTTCAAATCGGGCTAGTTGGAGTTGACCGGGGCGGCCGCTTCTCGCCGACAGTTGTTCGTCGGAAGTTCTTTATATCCTAATCGTAAGGAGAAACTTCGCTAGCGTGAGTTGGTTTGTATGAAGATTTTAAGTGTTTGTTCTGCGGTCGTTGTCATCCGTATAGCGCCATCTAGTTTGCTTTGGTGTAAACTTTTTCCACTCGACATCATTGCCATCTCGTTATGTAGCGGTGGCTACACCCCTTTGGCAGAAAATTTTATATACTATTTTAGTACAAATTTTAATATTAGCTTACCTTTTAACCGTTGGAAGATCCAATGAGTTTATAATTGAATCATCTAATTTAAAAACATATGTTACTAGTTGTTAGGCGCGACTTTTTCCGCGTAAGATTAGATGAAAAGTTTTAGCGTGATGATATATAGCCTATAGCCTTCCTCGATAAATGGGCTGTCTAACACTGAAAGAATTATTCAAATCGGACCAGTAGTTCCATAGATTAGCGCGTTCAAATAAGCAAACAAACTCTTCAGCTTTATATATTATACAGTATATGTATACATTTTTTGTTATTTAAATAAATAAAACTATTTGAAATTCTCAGAATATCTTTCAGACAAAGTATATACGACATTTGCTCCATTAGATACATCTATCATACTAAGAAGCTTCGATAACAATCTAAGAAGCTTTTAGTCAAAATGCAGCTTTTAAAGAGATAGATTGTTATGGAAATTTCATTTTGATTTATTTCTGGAGCCAGTTACAGGTAAGATGCTTGCTACTTGCAAGAAATTCTTTGCCTCGCCCAACTTCTCTACGACCAGCTCCGGTGTTATCCCGGTCTAGTACCAGGTATTGCTTAAAGAAGATGTGGCTGTGGAGCAAGTTAAGATCACCGAATACCATCTGACGTCAATTCCAGAAACCCAACAATCTCGGGACAATCGAAACTTACTATTTGATGTTCTTTCCCAAAGACGGAGGAGGTTGGATATTTGAAAAACCAGTGTTGGAACGTGTCACTTGTCAGATGGCAATCGGTCATCTTAACTCGCCCCACAGCCAAATCCTCTGCAATCTAAGCGGATCCTGGTATTTAACCGGGACAACGCTAGGAAGTAGTAGTGTATAGGAAAATAATATTATGACTTAATGCGTGTGTTATATCCTCCAAGAAGTCTATTCCTGAGGAGGTTGTGGCTTAATCAGTGACCGGCTTTTGATTCGCTAAGTTGTTCTCTCCGTGGCCGGGTGATAGATGATTGGACCATTCTAACATCGGTTTTCTGTTATCCGACCTCCTCCGTGTTTCCAAAAATGGGTGCCGATAAATGTAACTGTAATATTAGTCGTAAGATTTTACAAATTGCAGGGGTTCCGGGAATGACGTCAGAAGGCAGCCGATCGTCTTGATTCGCCCAACAGACACATCCTCCTCAAATTTAGTGGACCCGGGATAACGTTAGGTAGAAGGAGTAGAACGCCTGTGTTATATATGATGTATTTATACACATAAAAAGGAATTAAAACAAATATTTTACGGGCTTCACTGGACGTTCCGAGAGGTAAGATTTGACATCCACATGAGCGCCAACATGTCTGAGGGTTTTATGAGAGATATGATGAGATTTATTTTTATATTATATATTATGCGTTCTACAAAACGGACCATTAGATTTACTGAAAGAAGATTTATTACATCGTGTGTTTGCAATGAATTCTCGCCTTATACAACATAATACGCGGTTAGCCAGTTGGCATGCGTTTTCATAACGACATAACCTCCACCTCAGCATACATTAAATGCACTTGTCCACGTTATAAAAAAAACCTTTATGTGTTACGTAAAATATTTTTTGTTTTCTTTTTCTTGAGGAAATTCTTTTCACTTCAATCTTCTTCTTTTTTACTTCTTCCTTTTTCTTTGACTTTACATCCCACTTCTCAATTTCACCGAGCTCAGGCAACGCTACTTGGTTAGATCCGGAGCAAGAATAAACTATACCCCTAAGTATAGCTTACGGACTAAGTATAACAACGGAGTTAGAAGAAGTAAATACGTATAAAATCACCTGAATACCAATTCAAGATTCCATAGCATTATTTCAAAGAATAAGGATAGTTTCTACCCGCTCCGCGACACTCTGTCCCCAGGCATGGGCTTAAAATTCAAGCCATCTAATGATTGATGGATCCACCTCCAAATATCCTTGACAAGTTCATTTTATGGCTCTCGCTAAATAAATCCGTGCGTGCTATTGTTACCGATAACCATCTGCTCACACTGTGATTGATGATGTTTGATAGACTGGCAAATTTTCATACATTAGCGTCGGTTCACTGTGCAGGAAATGCCTACATTGATGCGGCAGTCTGCATTGTATGTAATTTCTGCTTTCAACTTTTAGGTTTTGTTTGTCATTTAAGAATCATTTTAATTTGACTGTTTTCAGAAATAGATGTTTCACGTAACTTCGTCCGCTTGAAATTAAACTTTTGAAAACCTTTACACCTCCTTAATCGTGCCATATTGAATAATCCGTTCTTAGTGGATGTCCTCTACTTATAAGTTAACTTTCTTTCCAATATTATCATTGTACTCTCATATTATACTCTCTTCTTCTTCTTCTTCGATACACTCTTGGTAGAGCGGCCGTGATCATCACGTAGTCACGCTGTCAAAAGAAGCTGTTATTTTCTTAACGATAGCTCGCCATTTCTCCCTGCTACCCACACGATTGTGATATTTTCTCCAGTTCTTTGACCTCCTTTAAAAATCAGATTAAGTTATTTCTTTCATAAGTCTCTTATTTTTTTTTTTAATTTGCTTTCGTTTCTTTAATTAAATTATGTAATTTCTAAATAAATTTTTAGTTTTAAGGCATGCTGTGTTCATTTCTAGATAACAGCCCCATGTCGGAGGACTTTTTTTTGTATATAGAATACAGGTTTTGTAGCTGTTACCAGTTTAATGAACGAAATAAAAAAAAAGTTCTACAAAACTTTGCGCAGGTACACAAAGTCCCCGGCCACACTACATGATCATTGAAATGATCATTCAAATGAAGCTATGTCTGACTCCGGCATAATGCTTTGCGTATTAAAGAAACAATGGTTACTGTATCAAATGAAAGGTAATTTTTATTTCCTCGTGCTGGTCATTTATGTGTTAAAATATATAAAATTTAAAGAAGTTATTAATTCCTGTACAAAATTTTCTGTGCCTACCGGTGAATAAAATTTATATTTCTTAATAACGTTGTTATAAACGACGAGAAAAAAAACATGGATATAACTAAATCTGTAAGTATTAAAATAGATAATATTTTTTTTACAGTACCATATTATTCAGTGGGGATGTCCAATTGTACATTAGAGTCTTAAAAGATAAATTTCAAGTTCAGGTAATGTGAAAAAATTGTTGTTTGTCAGGTTTTTTTTTTAATTTTTTAATCATTTGATACATGAGTCTGATTAAGACAGACATAAGGGGTCCCCCATAAATAACGTCACACGAATTTTGCGATTTTTTTTACTGCCCGTCCCGTCCTTGTCACGGGTTGTCAAATTTCCCTCCCCCCTTTTGGCATATCGCTATATACATAAGCGAATCCAAAAGACTAATTGTTCATACAAAAGAGCGGAAAACACCACTAAATCGTACATTTTAACACATATTTTGCACTACTTTTCACACTTGGAAATATTCGAGTTAAGAAGCCGTTCTCGTGAAAAAAAAAAACCGCCAGAAAAATACGCCTTGGTGTAGTTTTACTTCTCCCGTAACCGTGGAAATTAAAAATTTTAGAAAAATTTAAGAGTAAGTTTGTAAATTCAGGTATTCCGATCAAAAAATCTCCCCTAAAGAACGTAAATACTTAAATACATAATTAAATAGTCACGTAATTAGTCTGTCGTATTAAGAATTGAACCCAAAATTTTAACAATTTTTCACTATGCTTTTAAGATTTCAAATATTTACACGAGAAACAAATCCGTTACCTTCTCTCCATGTATCGTTGGCGCCGGCCTTTCTCGTGTTGTTAACCACCTGGAAAATAATAAAACACTTATTTCACACATCACTTTCACACGGTAAAACAACCCGTATACAATTCTCAATAAAATAAAAAGTATACCATTATGAATTGTTAAGAAACCATATGTCAAAACGCGAGTAGACCGTCAAACGTTATACAGTCTTAACGAAATGTCCCTTAGAAAGACCGAGTAGGTTAAATGCACACGAGATTAGAATACCGAGATAAATCTTTCAAAGAATCCACTCACTTCAAAAGCGCAGCAAAACTAGGTTTCGATTTACTGCTTTTACATAACGAGTTCAGTATATTTTTTGCGAAATTTTGTGCATTTGTAACGGCAAATTACGTACCGAAAAACACGTGTATGTTACACTTAATGCAGAGAACTTCTATGTGCCCTGGAGGCATCTCACTTGCACACAGGGGGATTTAATGGCGGCATCAGATAGAGCGATTGATGTGGCCACTTTATGGGTCGCTACTGTGTAACTTCTAATTTTATGAAGTTCGTAAAGAATCGATAAGAAGAAGAAGAAGAAGAAGAAGTAAAAAAATTATAAATGACAAACATTTACACATTGTACATAATTTGTTTATACGTGCAAACGTTGTACTACTTCTGTAAACAAAGTTATTTATTTAAATAAATAAATTTTCCTCTTGTTATTAAAACGTTCAATATTGTGTTGATTTATCTATGACATTTATTATATAAATATTTTTTAACTATTTATTACCACGACTTGATTTAGAGTCTGAACACACTTAATAATGTTTGTTAAAAATATTGCTTCAAAGATAAGTAACGAACCTAATCGGTAAGGACGAAACCTTTAGAAAAAAAAAAAACATTATATAAGAAGAACGGGAAGACCTAAATGTGAAGAATAAAACAGTGGACTTAAAAAATCCGCTTCCGATCGTTTGGTAAATTTAGCTGAAGGTGAACAGGGAGATATCCCCGTTGATCTTCAGCTAAATTAATTATATTTTTTTATCCTTAGAATAGCACAAGTAGTAAACAAAAACGATTGTATATTTTAACACATAACAAACCGGTTTTTGTTGGCCCCGAAACTTTCCACCTTGGTGTGCCTTCCCACAAATGTATGTTTGACGCTCTTTCACGGTAAAGGTACTGAATGGATTTTAATAAAACTTTACATTAATTTACTTTATACATCAGACAGATAGGCTATAACTTATAAAGATATTGTGTGAATTGTTTAAAATAAATGTTAGTAAGTAAGAGAAAATTCTACCATTTGCGAGCTATTCTGGCGTGCGCTGCAAAAACCGTTAGAGTTACACATACGTATACAATGTATGAAGGAAATGTTTATCTTAAATAGTTCTACAAAATAGCTTGTGACAGCATATATTTATCTTTCATGTTTGAAATGAAATGAAATGCATTTATTTGTAGTTGCCACCACCTTAAACCAGTTACAAATAAATACTACAGACTAAAGAAATAAACCTTAAACTTAATTAGGGAAAAAAGACACAAATTGTAAAATTAAAACAAAAAAATAGTTATTAACGCTAAAATAGTGAAACATTATGGAACGGGAAAGGAAACGGGGACTATTTTATAGGATAATAGAATAAAGCAAATAGAAAATAAACCCAGTTTTCGGGCAGATCAGCGTTTGCCGGATCCGTTAGTATAGAATAATGCGAGTACATATATTTAATGTAAAGATGATAAGGTGATTGACGAATATTATTCATTTCAAAAGGAAAGATTATCATTTATATGGGCATTGTTGCCGCATTGGCAAGGCGGCAACAATGTTCGGGAAGCTTAGTGCAAAAGTTTGGGATAATAAACATCTGACCATCAACACCAAGGCAATCGTATATCGAACATGCGTCCTGAGTGTTCTTTTGTACGGCGCTGAAACCTGGACATCGTATGCCAGGCAAGAGAGACGCTTGAACTCTTTTCATATGCGCTGTCTTAGAAGCGTTTTGGGTTTATCCTGGAGAGATAGGGTTAGAAACGAGAGAGTGCTCGAGCTGACAAAGCTTCCTAGCGTGACCGCCTTGATAAAACAGAAGAAGTTACGGTGGCTTGAGCACGCTTACAGATTGGAACCCAGATAATTCTTGGAATGCAGAATAAAATTCACTTTGCCATACATATTTGACATTTGCATTTAAATTTCTGCTAACTCGTTCCACGAATGCTTTCATAAACGAGTATTCAAGATTCAGTTAAACTAAGTCAACTGACCAAATGAATACTTTAGTAGAGCATAATAATACTAGCTGCTACTCACGACTTCGTCCGCGAAATATTAGTTGAAAATTTTTAGCATGATGTTATGTATATAGCGTATAGCCTTCCTCGATAAATAGGCTGTCTAACACTGAAAGAATCTTTAAAATCGCACCAGTAGTTCCTGAGATTAGCGCATTTAAGCAAACAAACAAACAAATCTTGCGACTTAGCCCGCGTGAAATCAGTGATGTTGTTAAATTTTGTGGATTTTTATTTTTAGTACGGAACCCTAATTATTTAAGTAAAAGCGAAGTACCCCATTATTTCTTCGGCTATGTACCAGTGAAAGTCGGGAGCAAAGAGACAGACAGACAAAAATATTTTAACTTGCTTTTTTGCTATAGGTATCGTGTATATAGTTCATATGCAATTAGTAAAAAAAAAATTTCGATATCATCTTGTAACATAATTATGCCGGGGCCAGACATAGCTTCATTTGAATGATCATTAATTATAAGGCAATCTGACCCGCAAGCGCCTAAAAGTTTTATTAACCTTATTAAGTTGAGCGCCTTACCTTCACGATGTCAATGATCGTCATTGTAAATTCATAAACAATGCGTCGCATAGGATTTGTTCGGAAGCTGTGATTTATATACGAACCTTCTTTGATACCAACGACTTTGTAAATATGTTAAAAATCCTACTTTACGCAAGCACAAATGCAAATGAAGCGTTTCTTTTTAACATTTCCTTCTGATTCCAAGCTCTACACGATTTATTCAACAATCTATAATGCCGGAGCCAGACATTGAATGATCTTCATTTGAATGATCATTGCAATGATGATTTAGTGTGGCCGAGGACTTTGTGTAACTGCACAAAGTTTTTTAGAACTATGTGGACTTCAAGCACAAAAGTGTACAAACACTTGCAATTCTTTTGGTTTGTAGCCGAATTGCGCCGGCGCGTTCGGGTACCAGTACTTTCTTACATTAGATCAGCGTGAAGTGGACTTGGACGCGTATTAAATACGGAACCCTTCCATATAAGTCTTGTCACGCTCTTGGCCACTTTTATTTTTATAATATAAGAGATGTTTTTAAGTCTTTGCATTGATATGCTGTTGAAGATTTCTATCGTCTGGTTTATGCGGGATTATTCATTCCAGACAGATACAAGTGGAAATTGGAATTGCTAGTAGGTCCCCCGGGTGCTTTCCTGGACTACCTTACAGCTCTGTAGATGCACACTATCTGCACTCTAAATCTCATTGCAGACTGTAACGTGACAATGCCTATTTAACCCCCGACGCAAAAATAGGGGTGTTATATAAGTTTAACGTATGTGTTTGTCAATCTGTGTGTACGTGTTTGTGTGCGTGTATGTGCCTGTCTATCTGTGGCATCATAGCTCCCGAAGGGATGAAGCGATTTCAATTTTTTTTTTATTTTATTAAAGGTGACTTATGTGCGAGTGTTCTTAGGCATGTTTGATGAAAATCGGGTAATTTAAGTTACGGATTACAGAGCTTGATTTGTGGATACTTTTTTAACAAAATATCAACTAGGTACCTTACATTCGTAATAAGCAAGAAGGAAAGAACCAAAGGTTAATAGTACTTCATTTTTTTAGCTTATGTAAATAGCAATAAAGGGGGGCTGTAACTGCTTTTGTCCGCATAGAAGTAGGTAAAAAAAATAGATGCAATTTTAGTGTGATGATATAAAAGCCTATAGCAGCCTTCCTTGATAAATGGGCTATCTAACACTGAAAGATTTTTTTAATCGTACCAGTAGTTCCTTAGGTTAGCGCGTTCAAGCAACCAAACGTACGAACTCTTCAGCTTTATATATTGGTATAGATTATACATATAGATATCTCACCTTCACAGAGACCGAATGACATATTCAAATTCGTAGTAAAGTGTGTAAACACTGATAAAAGTAAGCGATCTTTTTCCAATAATTCCCTCCACCATCAATCAATTACAGGCCCCCTTTGTTTCTGTACTTTGAATTCGCCCTGAGGCAAAAGTTGGCATTCCTTCGAGTCGGTTGAATATTTACTTCTATAATAATGTTTAGAACTGCACTAGCTCAAGATCGCGACTTCGTGCCTGTGGTTAAAATATTCATATTATCAATACTAATATATAAAGCTGGAGAATTTGTTTGTTTACTTGAACGCGCTAATCTCAGGAACTACTGGTGCGATTTGAAAATTTATATCAGTGATAGATATCCCATTTATCGAGGAAGGCTATATATTATCTAGCACGCAATAACACTGAATAGTCCAGCGAAATTAGGTGCTTGAACAGAGCATCTTAATGATTTTAGTCCAGCTTCATACGCCTAATCTCTATAAATTAAACAAAGTCGGGTTTGTTTGAACACTTATAACTCGAGAATGACTGGACAAATTTAGATAAATTTAGATTTGTTGGAGTTGTCTTCATCGCGAATCGCCGAATAACTATTATAAACATTGGGAACTTAGAGAAGAAGAAAATAAAAGAAAACATTTTCCCATACAAAATGCTCCTGTCATAGAGTCATTTCCATCCCGGGATCGGAAGGGGGAAACGAAACCGGAACGCGATGAGGGATAATATTATAGGATAATATCATGTAATAGTTAGTAACGCAAACTTCGGGCTGGACAACGTCTGCCGGGTCCGCTAGTATTAAACCTAAAAGAAAAACCATAATATATAATAGGGAACACATAAAGAGAAAGATTTTTCTTCTATTCTACAAATTTCACACTTCACGACACTTGAAAAAACACAACTTGACGAATTACCGCCGAGCATTCACGTTTACAATTCGCCCAGCTGTTATTCATGCAATATAAAAATTTTAATGCTCTCTAAGCGCTTATTTAAAAAGATTAGCAACGCTTTAGTTGTTCTCGACGAGAGAGCTCAACCCTGCGGAACATTAAAAGCTCTGAATTAAGCTGAAAGTGCTCCACGGAACCTCCACGGTCGGGCTTTGAAACAATTACGACATTTCACAGCTTCCAAAGTTAAACAAAAATTAAAAACAATAGTGTTTAAAAATGTAATTTTAATAAAGTTTGTGAATATTTATTGTGCGTGATAGGAATAATTCCGGATATAACATTTATATGTTACAAGGGGGCAAACGAGCAGGCAGCAGGCACCTAAGTGCCTACCGACGCCCGTGGACATCTGCACGACCAGAAGGCCAGCAGGTGCGCTGCCGACTCTTAATGACGAGTTTAAGCCACCGGGAAGTCTCACAAACCGAACGAAACGCGACTACTTAACGCGAGTTCAATGGCCTTTTCCCCCTCTTAAAAATGCCCACCTAAAGATGTTTCCACTACAAAAATATTCATCAAATTCCTCAATTTCATTTAAGAAAAAATATGGGAAAATAAAAGAAATACATAAAAAATTTAATCCGTATATCTATTTGAAAATAATTTAAGAAAAATAGGTTATCATTATTTGCTGCATTAAGTAAATATAGGTGAAGGAGCCATCCCTTTACGTGTTATTCTTTTTAAATCGCGCATATTACTTCTTCATTCAAAACAAGCCGCTTCGAGCAAGCTCCGAGTTTAGTTCAATATTTTTTTTCTCATATTCGAGGATTACATTTTTATTGCTAAAACTCATAAGGTATTTCCAATTTTATCGGCTATCTGCCAGAGAATATCCTGTTAAAATGAGCAATTTCAGAGATTAGCCATAGCAAACAGGCAGCGCAAATTGTAAACATTGTTAGAATTCCGCACCTGCCAAGGAAAAAGGAACCCACAAACTATGACTTCGTTGTGCGTCTGTCGGTCAAGATCATTTTTTCAGGCTCGAGTAGATTTCTAAAGTTTACATGAATATTGAATACTGAGTGTGTGTGATTCTTTGAAGCCCATTCAAATCAATACGGCCATTTTTGTCCCATTTTCCTTACTAGTACATTCAAAAAGGGAAAATCATGAAATTGGCTTGCCAATTTCAAGCTACATCTTGAAGTATAAGTATAGGAAAAAATCCGTTAACCGTTAATTTGTAGATATATGACAAAACGAAATGGCGGCGACTTTCTCAAATTAAAGAAATCTTATGAAAAACATGAACCTTAAAATAAACTAATAAAGTATTACGTGATGGCACGGAACCCTTACTTCACGAGTATGACTCTTGGCCGGTTTTATTTTTATTTTAAGCTCCGTATATGTTTCGCCGTTACAAACAGATATTAAGTTTAAATATGTATAGATATTGTTTGGGTTTGTTCGGAAATTGAATGGTAATATGAATTTCTAAAAACAACAGTTTTTATAGATATAAAAAAAATTACAGAAAAAGTCTACATTTTTGGATGCGATGCACGCAGATGGTTGAATCATTGGATGGTTTAAAGTGGGCTGATAAAGTCATGTAAATAAACAAAGTTCTTAAAAAAATTGCTAACTATTGGAGGCAAATGTTAAATGCGAGTATTATGAACTATACATGTAAAATGCGTTGCTTTACAGATATAAATTAGCTAATATAGTTTAGTTCCAGAAGTAACAATATAATAATATACCAATAATATTTAAGGCACGTATAAAATGTTATTAAGAGTATTTAATAAATAAAAAACAAAATTAAAACTCGTTCAAAGATGTATGAAGCCTGGTTGATATATTCATCCAACTAAATAGAAACTCTCAGGCCAAGCGCCGTTGAAGGGCCGGGGTACACGAGCGGTCTTTCATAATGTGAAGTGTTCACCTGTTACTTACGGCCTAATGACGCGCGGTTTTCGTGTCTTTCACTTTGCATTTCATTTAGCATATAAAGTCAAACCGATACACTTTTACAAAAAAATTAAATCAAAAAATATCGAGTGTCAAGCCATCTGGTTTATTCATTTATTGTACTTTATTTTATTCATCCATCTGGACTATACGCAAAATAAACTTAAAATGTTGAAAATAAATATTGAAATGCTTAATTATTTTGTACATCCTTATAGTGAATGATATGTTTGATAACGATTTTATTTCGGTATTAGTATCACGGGTAGATCTTAGCCTAATTAGTAGCCAGTATATGAGTCGATCGCTAGTTTAAACTGCTTTTACCCCGGCCGGTGATAAATAGGTGACCTATTCTAATACTGGGTTTTCAAATATCCAACCTCCCCAATTAATCCCCATTAATGTCACTGTATGTTATTAGTTGTGAGATTGTCGAGATGTGGGGGTTTCGGGGATGATGTCTGACGGCATTCGGTAGTCGGTCATCTTAACTCGGCCCCACGGCCACCTCAGCCACATCCTCTGCAATTTAAGAAGACCCTGGTATTAAATCGGAATAACGCTTAGTAGAAGAGGTATTAGGAATATCACGCTTTCAGTCATCTTAAATGTCGTACAACGTTTGTATCAATACGAGGCTGCCTAATATTGATCGAGAGTCATTTTGAAAGGATGACAATAGTTTTGGAGAAGTAAGAAAATGTCTGTGACCCTAACATGGCAATATGAAGGTAGCCTAAAGTAGTAATATCACTTAATAGGTTTTACCTCAGGTTGCAATATACTAAGTTTTATACAATTAGTCATATCCCTTAGCTAATAGAATTGAAGTTTGAATATGATATTAAATAATTTTAAAATAGAATTGAATTCCAAAATTTAAAAGGACACCAAACACTACCCATGTTTAGTGTCCCAACAAAATTTGAACATTTGATTTAAAGTCAAAGACAAAAAGAAAATTAACTTCTACGGTATATCATACATGAGATTTCAAAGGAGTGGTGCTGCTTAATCTATTTGAACTCACTGGTATAAGGAAGACAATTGTATGTTTATCATAGTACACCTATTTATTCATAAATTTAAGTACTTAACACAAAAAAACGATAAGTACTGCGCCCTTTGTTAACAAAATTACAGTTGAAATCAATGTTATTGAAAAGAACTAAAAAAAATCTCATTTCAACTCCAATTGATTGCATGTAGAATGTTATTAGTTTTCTAAAAGAGCGTGCGACAATAGTCCAGTCCAGAATCGAACTAAGCGTTACATTAATTTCAGAATTGTTTAAACCGTTGAGCTATCGAGGTGTTAATTTTCATTTAATGTCGACACCGGAGCAGTCTCCGGAGATAGAGTCGACAGCGCTGACTCAAAGTTTTGCTTTGTAATTTGTGTTCTATTTTTGCCACACCGTCAAAGGATAATCTAATGTTATTTTATAAAAAAATATAAATATTGTGAACCAATCGATATAATATAGTTAGTAGAAAATACATTAATTATAATATTTTTAATAAGATAGAATCTAATTATATCCAAAGATGAGTTATGGGATTCCTACCTAGTTGGGCTGATGACTAATGATCACAACAAACCCATGAGAACTAATTATATAATAATGTTAAGTAATAATATTAGTTTTTGTAAAACTCTAATCAAACAAAAGGTAAAATACAATCGATCAACAACTATATTTAGTATTTAATGTGGTTTATTCTGTACATACTAGTCACATGATTATAAACCGAAATATGATGAATAGTTAAAAACTTCTGCGAAAGTTTAGAACGTGTTTTGCCTATTAGTAACCATGGTATTGATTTTAATAGTTATTTAAAGAGTTAGTTACCAACACTTAGTTTCTGCGAAGAAGCACAAAGCAAATAACGACCGCATTTTTTATGTATTGATGATATGGAACAGAGCAGGGGATATGACTAGAAGTGGTGAAAGCAGGTCATTTACGATAGTTACACAGTTGTAGCCTAGATTAGGTTTGAGAAATCCAGGTTATCCCATAATATTATGAATGGAAAATATCCCATATATCCCATAATATTATTGATAGAGTGGCTGACAGTACTTCTATTTCTGAAAAACGCTTAAGAGGGCCTTTTAGCATATTATTACTTTTAGTCACTGTGGACACCACGGACTTTAATTTTATATTTAATATACATTCGTGTGTTCAATGTGTAATAAAAAAGAAATGATCTCTATTTCTAATACGGACACCAGTCTCGCGAGCATCCGGACTCGATTTCCGGCTGGGTCTCTTTGTAAAAAGATCTTTTCTAAATGTCTGTGTTATATTTACCTTTTGTTTATTACTTTAGAGATTTAGCCGCAATTTGCTAGAATTGTCCGTTAAGAGATGTATTTTTTTAGCTATTCCGCACTTAAGTTTAAATTGTTCATAATTAGGACCCGGAGAAATATGTATTAAAAAATCTAAAATATTTACGTATAATATAGGCTAAAATTCGTCAAATATGAAAAAAATATGTAATAAAAAACAACAATCCCTTCCATTTTAATATTTCTCTATTGTGAATTTGAAATACTTTCCATACTTCCTTATTGTCCAAATGTACAAAATCATGCTTCCTTACTGTCCAACCAACTAGATACAAGTTATGGATCTTCAAGAAACGGGCATACTCATTGCAAATAGGCCGGCAACGCATCTGTGCGTCGTCTGGTAATAGAGTTGTTTTTAAGTGTCGGTAGACATAGATTTGCCCCTTGTCATAGAAAAATAACAAAGGAACCACGTCGAATAACGTTACTCAAACTAGTTGTGGTACGTGGTCACAAATATGCACTGTGGCAATTCCCCGTGTGTATGTAAACATTCTTGTAAATACATTAAAAAGGACAAAGGATTTTGTAGCCGGTCTCAAGTTCCGTCGGCAGCGAAAACTTGTTTACACTATCTATATGGACATTCTATGGTCTCTTTTATGGTAGTTTTTATCTCTGCAGTAACTAGGTTTTGTTCGAGACATCAGGAACATTACGTTTTGTTTTGGAAATGTTTCTGTACACAAAATAATCTATTGCAGTAGTACTTCCAAAAATGTATGCACAATGTTTATGATGATTGTTTTAGCAGTTAAGACCTAGAAATGTAAAATAAACACAGGTTCAACTTTATAAGATTACAAAAGAAAGGACAGTAACGATGATGATGTTGCATTGTAGATATTCATGTGAAGCTTAAACATAAATGAGCCTGAAGTTTGAAGTCCATTTTCAATATTTTTGCCCATCTTAGCCTTATCTTAGGTATCAAGAAGTGAAGATATAAAATTGCAAGTCAATCTTCGTTCGTGTCAATACAAAACTTAATTTCTAGATAAGTTTAAAACAATTAATTGATTAAAATAAACTTCCATTCGGGTTAGATATGCTTCCAAAAAACATTTATTGTGGAATGAAACCGCAATTTCCACATTTTTCGGTCTACTCTTGTTTACATGTGAAAATAAAAATATATAAAGTAATATCACTCTACGTAAATAGAACGAGTGTTCTCAATAATCAAAAAGTAGCGATAGTATTACACTCGAAGCTACATGATGCCAATGAAGCTTAAATATTCGATTGATAATATGAAACTTACTTCAAATGGAAGGTGTTTCCGGTAAACATTTATTTGAATGGAAATTAAAACAATCACTTTAACTTATGTATCCCGTTTTTATAGTAATTGAAAGAAATTACTATTGAGATCGGAATATTTGTTATATACTATTAAGTGGAAGATTGTGCATACTGCGCTACAATGAATTATAATGGCTTCAAGTTACTGTTGAAGTTTAGAAATTCAATTAATATTTAATTAATGGAATTTCTAAACATCATATTATATTGCCGCAGAAACTGGGTCCGAGGTGTTTTTAGTGGGCCTACAATGTTGTCTAACTTTTAATTTCACTTTTTTATACGGTAGGTGTACCATAAGTAAACATGTGCACAAATTAATTTCGTACAGAGCCATCTATAATTGAAACAAATAGCAATACTTAAATTTTATTACGACCTGAATCTAAATTCAGTTTCTTATCTTTTTAGTCACTCATTTTTCATGAGAATGTTAAATTTCCTTAGTAAGTATTATGGGCGTGAAGCCGTGGCTAAAATGTAATCCTTTTTACGTTGCTTAACACGTGCAAAACTAGTATACGGATGTAATGTGAATTAATAATGCAGTTAGCCCGCAAAGTTTAATGTTCCTGTGAAACGTAAAATCTCATATTCAAACTTCATTGAATGCCTATGTCCGGAATACGGAAGCACTCAGCAAAACTAATTGACTTTGATAAGCGCCAGCATATGCATGGTGCAAAATGTACTAGATTTACAAAATATACTAACTACAAAGAGAAGTACTCTTTGATGAACAATACAATAATTGATAGAATCAGGCGTTACTTTGCGGAAATCCATGACATGCATGAGAAACTAAACTACTTTGCTTTAATGCAGATGTCCATGGGCGCCGGTAGGAACTTCGGTGCCTGCTGCCTGCTCGTCTGCTCCCTTGTAACATAAAAAAAAATCATTTTATAACCTATATTCTATACTTACTACTATGTATGTACATATATCATGCTGAAAAGTTTGTTACTTTGATTATCTGTTTGAAAGCGCTAATCTCAGGAAGTACTGGTCCGATTTGAAAAATTCTTTCAGTGTTAGATAGTCCATTTCTCAAGGAAGGTGATAGGCTGTACATCATCACGCTAAAATTGAAACTATTTTTTTTTTAACCAAATTTTATGCAAAGAAGTCGCGGGCGCTGATATTTAAGATTTAAAATGAGAAATAAACCGGGCAAGTGCGAGTCATACTCGCGCTCTAATGGTTCCGCACCATCACGCAATTAGGCTTTACCAGATTATTTTAAGGTTTATACTTTTTATAACGTTTCTTTTAATATGACAAAGTCACCGCATTTTTTTTAATTTTATTACAAATTTACGGTTTTCGGATATATTTCTGAACTCGTACTTCAAGAACCGAGCCTTAAGGAACCGAGGACTTCACTATTTGGTATTCATTTCAACTTTATAGCTCTATGCGTTCCTAAGAGGTTCTTGATAGACGGACATCAACGTGATCCTATAAGGGTTTCGTTTTTTCCTTTGGAGGTATAGAACCTTAAAAATTGTACGTATTTCACCACAACGTAAAATACTTTATGATAATTGGAAATGCATTTAGTGTTTTGCATACTGAAGTTAAAAACCTACTGAAATATATTCATAACCTGATAAAATTCACTGTATGTGTTAAAATATGTATTTAAAACCTTATTGAACTCTACATACAGTTTATTCAAGATAAATAAGAGGATAACTATGAGGATGTCGTGGCCTAATCAGTGGTCGGTATTTGGGTCGATCGCGAGGTTATGTTGCTCTAGCCGTGACCGGATGATGGACGGGTGACCCATTCTAACACTATACAGGACTATATGACACACGGACGTCTGTTACTAAGGCAGACAGTTTAATGCTTCTGTTGTAGGTAACAGACGCCTAGACGCCTTTTTTGTGGAAATATATACATACTTATTGATAATATATCCAGATTCGAGGCGGGAATCAGACCCACGACCCCGGAGTGGAAGGCAGGATCACTGCCCACTTCGCCAACGGGCCAGTTAAAACACTGGTTTTATTCGATATCTTCCGTGTTGTGGAAGGCACGTAAACCTGTGGGTCCCGATTAATGACACTGAATGATATAAGTCGTGAGGATGTGGGGGTTCCGGGGATGACGACCGACGGTTATCTTAACTCGTCCCACTTGCATATCCTACACAAACTAAGCGGATCCTGTTACTAGACTGAGATAACGCTAACTTGACGAATAATATTTAATTAAACTGTGATATTTTTGAACCACATAATATAATACGTTTTCGGTCGTCAGCTGAAGAAACTTTTAAATCATGCCCGCATTATATTAACATCCTTTGGCTACCCGTGTAGAAAATAACCCTTGAGAAGATCCAATAAAATGTAACAATTTATTGGAGCCCAAGCTGTTGCTGTTTTTGTTGTTACCCTTTATTTCGTTTCTGACACAAAACGGATCCGGATAAAGTGCGAAAAGGATAACAACTAATCGGAATCATGTCCACTCTTACAAACATATGTATATATTATTGACTAATTACTTAGGTCTGACCTGCCCTGTTTCCTACGCAACCAGTCCGTCGAGGGACTGGAGACCAGTTCCAAACACGAGGTACACCCATCCAGACCTTTCTGCAGGCATCAGAGCATTCCCGACCACAGCGAGTCGCAGGACGACAACGACTCGGATTCCTCCGAAGAGGACGTCCAATCAGACGAAGAGAATACAGTATGCTCCACCATCAACATCGCAGACATCGTAAAGAAAGGTGGGAACATTCTCGCCAAAAAGTCCAGCTATGACGTCACCGACGTGACTCTTCGCCACAAGGGGGAGAGAAAAGCTGACGTCGACTGCCGGAGATATAACATCGACCATCACACCCACTCGCAGGTCGGTACGGGGTGTATCGAAACTCCAAAGACTTTGGACGTATCCAAACCGGCGGAGAAGCCAAACTTCTTCACGAAGAAGCTTCTATCGCCGAAGCTTAGTCGGTTATTCAAACCGAATACACCCGAAGTGGCCAGTAAGACTGATCTGGAGAAGAGTAAAGAGGAGAAATCTAGAAGCAACTTCTTTATCCAACGCCCGACTTCCCCGTATAGAGTCCGTCCTGCGGACGAGAAGAAAGTCAATTTGAGTCAGAACGTCATAAAGAGTGACATCAAGTTGGCCAGCATGGGTAAGCCCATGACGCCGATATTCCGAAGACAACTGCTCTCAGAGAAGTCCGACTTCCCCGACGGCAGGTACAGCTATCGCGAGCGCAGATACGAGCCAAAGAACCAGGAGAAATTTAACGAAATGAGTCGAAATAAATTAAAGTTAAACTCGATGGGGGCTGTGGAGAAAAGGGTGACCCAGTTAAATAGGTCCCAAAACAATGTGCCTTTTGTACCTGTGCTCGAAGAAAAAAGTAAGACGAAAACGGAAATCGCTAAAGAGGAAAAAGATTTGCCGAAAAAACGGGAAATCAACATTTCTAGGGGAAACTACGTCCGATTAGCCAACCTGAGGATAAGTAAGGAATCGAAACAAACGGCTGACGACGAGTCCGAAACTGCTGTAAATAGAAATTTGCCAATTGAAAGAGTTATTTAGTTTTTAAGTGTTCAGCATTCACGGAAGGGCAATATATTGCAATAATAAATATATATAGATTATTTGTTTGTCCCCATTTAAAGGGTATAACAAATAATTTGAAGTATCTAATAAAATTTGTAATATATTGAAGCTGGTTCGGTAGCTAACTTGATGTTGTCTATTAATACTAGAGGAGACAGTTTTATGGATGACTTTAACAATTATGAAAAGCATATTTGCAGTCACTATATTTATATGGCTTTTTTTTTTTAATTAAAGCGTCTCAATTGTGTTGCAATAATAAACAATTTTAATAAAAGATACCAAAACAGTAAATAATTTGACTAAAATATGTTATGATGAAAAGACTAGCGAGCCTAAAAATTACCGAGTTTCGAAATTGTTTATTGTTGTTAAATTAAAAAGCTTTGAGGCGTTTTGATTCGTAAGTAACCTTAAGTTGGCGACCGAAGCGAAGTATGCATATAAACTGAACCGATTGAGTCTGCGCACATGTCCTTAAAAAGATGCGCGTGTAAATAACAATTCATGTTTGATACACAATTTTCATATACGTTATAAAACTAGTGCCTTACATCCACGTTACGGTCTAACGGAGAAGCCAATCTGTACAGGCATACCTGTGGTTATAAGAATGTTCAGCAACATGGTTGGTGCACAGATTGTCTCTCTAATAAAATCAAATCTTGGCGATCTAGAATTGGTTTGCAGTCATCAATAGGTCATAATCTATCTGTAAGGGAGCTTCTCATAAATTTCTAAATAGTAACGACTTTTTTTTTATTAGCCTATACTGTCTCAGTGCTGGGCAAAGGCATCACCCTTTTCTAACCACACCTTCCTTTCCTGACTCACCTGAATCCATTTCTTTCCCGCAAAGGCGTCCAAGTCGTCTCGCCACCTCTTCCTCGGTATCCCTGGTCGTCAGCGGCCACTGGTGGGAGCCCATACTGTCGCGACATTGGCCCACCTTTGCGGGTCCATCCTTGCCAAGTGCCCAGCCCATTCCCACTTCAGCTTTGCTGACTTCTTCCCCACATCCATTACTCCAGTCATGGAACGCAGGGTGGTGTTGCGAATTCGGTCAGATCTTTTAACTTTTGTGAGTTGAGTTCCTTGGTTCTTTAGCAAACCTTGATGTCTAATTCTATCAATTATATAAAGTATGAAACTTTGTCACTGTAAATAGTTACAGTGACAAAGAATCTTTGTACCGCAGATAGCTGCGGTACAAAGATTCTTCAATATCAAACATGGCGCCACCGCAACTAGTAGTTTTGTGGTTATTACACACCCTCTGGCATGTAATAAAGGACAACTATCAGAAACTTTTATTTGTCTTTTAGTCCCTTTAATATGGCTAAAGGCTATTATCTACCTAATTCTACATTATATACTAGAGATTGTCGATGTTCGAAATTCGACCAGGAATCTTTAGACTTGCCTACCATACGCTTATTTGAAGCTATGTACACAATATTTATTCATAGTAAAAAGACATTGTTATATTTCACATTTAACATACATCGACGTTCTTCATGACTGCGCTTTGACACCATTTTATAGTAAAATGTATACATGTGTGTATGAACCGTTTGGCATTGGTGTGGGTGTGGTTTTATTTTAATAATTTAATATATAATGCATATTCTATAAATATAGGGGTTGACTGGTGCGATACGATACTTGAGGACCTGATATTTGATAATCATATATGACAAAAAAAAATAACATTAAATATAACTATCAGTTAATTACTACGTTAGATTAAGAGAAAGTAACTTATTATATCCGGAATGCATGGACACACTAGCGTGGACGCACGTTGATGGTCACTTTTTCCTTCACACTTTAGTCCTGGCTTAGGACAGACAATAATACCCATATCACTCATTCGAATCACTCATTTGTTTAATAAGTATAGCCAAAAAATGAACTGAAATAATTTTATGTATAATTGATATCGCGTTTCATTCCGACCGACAGCTGACATGAAATCTTTTTTATAACTGACCAATTTTTTTACGCTGACAAACGCATTTATGAAGTAAATTTTTCCGACTGCAAATTAACCACAGAACATAAGGCCACACTATCTTATTTTAAAGGACTTTGGTCAGTAATTTAGTACCTAGTTTTTTTATTATTATTTTACAAGGGGCACACGAGCAGGCCGCAGGCACCTAAATGCCTACCGACCACCCATGGATATCTGCACGACCAGAAGGATAGCAGATGCGTTGCCGGCTTTTAATGACGATTTAAGGCCACCGAGGAGTCTCACAAACCGAACGAAACGCGACAACAATACCATCACTTGACGTGACAGCATTGCCGCCACTTCACGCCGAAGAAACATCTGTTTTATAATTAAAAGCGAAGAAATTTTAACGGACTAAATTTTTTTCCACTACGAATCTAATATGTTATAAGTTATTGTTTGAGAAGACTTGCTCCTCTGCGGTGTCATTTACTAAAAGGTTATGATATCTCCAGCAATCTACGGAGTACGCGGTAAATAAACAATATAAATAATTCAGCGCGCGGTTGAAACGCTGAGCTGAGGAAATTTATTCAGAGGAGCGCATTTCGAAATACTGTCGTGTGCCACGGGAACGACACTGTACGCTGTGACACTGTCTTACCGATAGCGAGTGAGTTTAAACCTCAATATCTTATTAAATAATACCAGTGCTCGCAGCTGGTTCCACAAAAATGACGTGCAATACGGGAAACACTGTGGAAAGGCACACCAAGGTGAAAAGTCGGTGAGGAATGAAAGGTGGAAGCGCAGGTCGATATGCTCAACCACCGGGAAGGAAGATCTTCGTGTCCGGGCTAGTTGGAGTTTCCCGGGGCGGCCGCGCCTCGCCAACAGTTGCTCGTCGGAAGGTCTATATATACATATTAATCGTAAGTAGAAACTTCGCTAGCGTGAGTTGGTTTGTGTGGACATTTTCAGTGTTTGTACTGCAGTCGTCGTCATCCGTACAGCGCCATGTAGTTTGCTTTGGTATAACTTTTTTTCCACTCGACATTGTTGCCATCGCGTTATGTAGCGGCAGCTACAAGTTAAAAAAAAATAGTTTACGACCGGTTCTGAAATTAAATATGTACAAAAATTTTCATTAGAATCGGTCAAACCGCTTTACAAAGACTCTTTGCAAAGATGTAAAACCTCCTTATTGCATATTGAATATCACGTCAAAGTTAGGTAAACAATTTCGAAGATATATACACAAATAGAAAGACAGACAGCCACAAACATTTTAAAAATATCTGTTTCGGATACTAAAAATCTTACGACCATTATGTGTATGTCATTGCTTTATTTATACATTATTTTGTTGCATACAGTATTAGCAGCGAAACAAGTGTCACACGCGGCGGCGCTCGCTTTCTGGCCATAAAATACAGGCGCCTAAAACATTTACCTGCCGGTCCCCATTCGGACCACGAGCAGAGTGACCCCACTTCCGGTCCGACAACTGTCCTGCATTGAGAAATATTTCTCTCATTAAAATTTATACAAAAAATATACAAATTTATTCTCAACGAAGGCTCCGTGAATTAAGAGTTTTATTTCCTACATAAAATGTTTAAATAAATATTTTTATAGTCTTGTTTTGACATTGAACTTCCGATTCCTTTATGGGATCAACTTCTAATACCGGGGCAAGACATAGATTAAAGCGTTTGAACATTTTTGACCTTGAAGTCTACAAAGTTCTACAAATCTTTTGTGTGAAGTTACACAAAGTTCCGGGCCACTCTACATGATCATTCAAATGAAGCTATGTCTGGCTCCGGCATAAGAATAATTATTAAAATATCTGGATCAATACGTTACTAGCGTAATAAGGACGAAAATACTGTAGGTGGCACACAATCTTACAACCGTATATAGGTATACAATATATCTTCGCTGTTAATATCTATACGTGAAGCGAAAAACCTTAGCCATTTTACAAAAACTGCGCAGACGGAGGTGTATGAAATTTGGCACAATTATTGTTTATGAAGAGGAGGGTGTGCGAATGCATAAAATTTATATAAAACGGCGAAAAAAAATGGAATAATTGCCGGGAAAACCTTAAAATCAGTCCTTTTCTTTTTCCCAGACAAACGTTTTATATCTAAAATGTAGAGTCTTTGAACTTATACGGGAACGGGAAAGGGAACGGCAACGGTTATGATATAGGATAATAGAAGTAAATAATAAGAGGTAGAACATAGTCTGCCGGGTCCGCTAATATGTATGTAAAGCTGATGACTTTATTTGTTTACTTGAACGCGATAATCTCCGGAACTACTGGTCCGATTTGAAAAATTCTTTCAGTATTAGATAGCCCATCTACCGAGGGGGCTATATATCATCGGGCTAAAATTGAATCTACTCCTCTTTTTCCCTAATTTTACGCGGATGAAGTCGCGGGCCCAGCTAGTAAACAATTTAAACCATTAGAAGAGCCAATAAGACTAAATGTTTTTCTAAATTATCGTTTCATTTAAGTAACAAAGATAGCTTCAGAGAGAGATATCACAATGTACGTATATTAATAAACCGGACACGCGCGAGTCAGCAAGTCAACTCGCGCACTAAGGGTTCCGTACCATCACGTAATACTTTACCAGGTTATAGTTAGGTTTATAATTTTAATAAAATTTCTTTTAATTTGACAAAGCCACTGCATTTTTTTTTAACAAATTTACCGATTTAAGAAGTCTTCATGTATTATAGATAACAGACGCCTGTTGTACAGAAATATTTTAGTAGAAATATAAAATTACTTAGATATAGATCATACACCCAGAATGAGGCGGGAATCGAACCCACGACCCTCGGAGCGAAAGGTAGGGTCACTACCCACTGCGCCAACGGGTCAGTCAGAATCTAAGCGAACCTTTGTACTCGGATACTCGGATATCGTATCGGAATAACCGTAGGCAGAAGAAGCATACTTAAAGCAAACCTTGCATTGCTCAAAAAATGTTAGATGTTTACTCCCCTTTTGCGATGTGGCGCTTTTTGCGAAGAAAACAGCGCACACTCGACTCCGAAGGTTGAAGATTCTTAAAGATTAGCGTTATCGAACAATCACAGTCTATGTGCAGCTAAAACTAGAATACTGCGGATTCTGGTACCATCGTGTCTTTAGTTCGTTGTGTATTGATAAAGCGCTGCCGATAATGAACGGCGATTATCAATGCACCGACAATGTTTGCTCAATTGCTTAAATCAGTGATGTTCCGTCCGTTTTATCGCATAGTTGTATCATTCGTCAGGATTTTAAGGCGAATAAATACGTTAAATAATTTTAAACTTTGTAAAGTCGTATAAAATGTTTTTATAAACCCTGTGCAGCCGTTTAGGTTAACTATGGGTATGTATAAATTATGTTTTTTTGTGTGCGAAATTTTTGCTCATATTATCAACACTAAATGGATGTATGCAAGAAATTTAACATTAATTTTAAATTAAAATGATGTATACAACGTAATTATAAATATAATATTTTTTTTAATATTACATTAGACAAAGATAAACTTGTAATTTACCTAATTATTAAAAAATATATGTATTGGCAAATTTTTAATTTGGTGAATGTTAGTCTCCTACTTCCTAGCGTTATCCCGGTTAAGTACTAGGGTCCGCACAGATTGCGTAGGATTTGACTGTGAGGTGACATAAGATGACCGATTGCCATCTGACGTCATCCTCGGAACCCCCACGATCTCTACAACCTTACGATTAATATCACAAATATTTCGCATGTAGAGGTGAAAACTATGGAGGGACGTGCATTTTTAGATTGAACGCACTCTGTATTAGGGAAGGCCACAATTTATTGTTCACGATCAATTTGAATCAAGCTCCTTATCCGTATGGTGATCGGTTCAAGGCCACTGTTACGCCGGTTTTTTCAGTCCACCGGATAAGCACTATTTTGTGCAAGAACATAACGATTTAATAATGTGTAACTACAAATCAAGCCGTAATATTACGACATATTATTGAAACTAGTAATACTAAAAATTCAGAAATAAATAGCGATTGTAAAGGCACGATGGAATTAATAGACAGCATTGAACTTGAACGCGGTGCGTGCGTGACGTCACCACTACACGTGTGCTAGTGCCCGCAAGGCCGCGCCTATCACACCGCGACTGGAGCTTGTGCACTAAACGTAACGTATAATCCGAAATCTTCACTTACGTAAGGATTACTGACGGACAGGTATGTATAAGGTGAACCACTGCCAGTCCGTCCTGTGTTATTGAAAACAAAACATTAAATTAATAGACAGCATTGAACTTGAACGCGGTGCGTGCGTGACGTCACCACTACGCGTGCGCCTATCACACCGCGACGAGCGTTTTGTTTTTGCATTGCACGTAATCTTTTGTCCGGAATCCAAAATATCCACTCATTTACCAATATTCAATCGGATATATCCATCTGGTAGTATTATAATTAAGCAACAGCGTCAGTTCGACACATCTACATGTCAAACGTTTTACATCCTCTGCTGGTCATACCAGGCCTCTTCTGAAGTGCCGTCCTAATAAAACACATTCGCGTTTTTTTTTCATATTTATTCATATTCATTTCGCATTCTTACGACCGCGCGATCAAACATATTGATATCTTAAAAGTGTCCTTATTAAAGTTCGCGCGATGGCATCGTGTTCAATTAGGACGACTCGTAGACATCAATATGTTTGATCATCATACAAACTAAGTTCGCTCGCATCGCGCCTCATCCGTGTCCTATTAGGACGTCGCGTCGCTTCAAACGATCTTCAGCTATTAGCATCCAGCGTGCTGTGTGTGCTTGTCACTCTTCACACAATGTCGCTCCATCTAGTAACAACTTATATCGCAATAAAGAACTTTGTTATAATTAAATAATCGGTTTGAACGATCTGGTGTAGTGCACAAACAATTTAACCGTGAACGATGAACATACGATTATGGCGATTGGCGAATATTGATTTTTTGGAGCCAAATAATGTCGCGATAACACAAACTGTACAGTAATGGTGATGACATATAAACACACACGTAACTGTATTATCTTTATGTCGATTTTTTTTCGTTAAAATTATTATTTACGCAGGTTATATCGCGATCGTACCGTTGCATTTTATTACATACATACACGACGTTTCGGCAGAGTTGCGTCTACCAGTAAAGAAGGTTTACATGAAAATTATTTTTCTTCAATTCAATCTTGGATTTCGACTTTATTCCGCCAATGTGACATTACCTGACGGCAAAACAAAAGAGGTTGGTCGTTAAGAAACCTAATTTTGACACATTACAAAATAGCAGAAATTTCGTTGTTAGTACGGAATACATTGAAAACAGTATATTATAAAAATGTACATAAATTGGCTGGCCCGTTGGCGCAGTGGGCAGTGACTCTGTCTTCTGCTCCGGGGGTCGTGGGTTCGATTCCCACCTCGAGGACTGAAGCCTGCGTCGAAACATAGTACTAATTATATGAAATACTAATATAAAGTAGGCTGACAGATGCGTTGCCGGCCATTAATGACGAGATTAGGCTACCGGGAAGTCTCACAAACCGAACGAAACACGACAAACAACACCATCACTTGAGGTGACAGTATTGCCGCTACATCACGCCGATCTTATGTGAGAGAAAGGTACTATATAATAATAAATGACCACCAAAGTAAAATTCAACGCAAAGAAAAACAGATCCAATAATAGGCCCAAGAGCTATTTCATTATTTAAATGAGTCTGAAAAGAAAACTTTTCAACGCGATTATTACGAGATATTAGTAATTAGGTAATGCGTGACTTGTTTATGAATAATTCTAACGTTTTGGGAAATAATATAACCTTTGTTTTCATTTTTTAATTTTTTTAATATAACATTGACTATTTACGGCAATTATTTCTCATCGGTAACAAAAGTGTCACTTGCTACAGTAAGCTACGCCGCAGTCGTATTGTAGTAAAGGTCAACATACACACGTTTAAGGCTGTAAGTCTGTCTAAAACATCAGACTTGAGCAAAATGTTTTAGGAAGGCGCTGCTTTCGTTTTGTATCAAGTTCATCGTCCGCCGAACAAAAGCACTGTCTTTATCTTCACTTACATACAACAGAATCGTGTGTTCCTTGTTATCATTTGAGTGAATTTATAGAATAAATGAAGGATAAGAAAAGGGTTACATAATTCGATTAAATCAATTAAACCTATTCATGTAAAAATTTAAAGTAATAAAAAGGGATAGATGGATATCACAGCGATAAGGGCGGTTATTTTCAAAAAGCAATGAAAAAAATGATACACTATTAGGATGAAATCTAGAGTCTTTAATGCCGATGGGAATTTTACCATTGAGCTATAGAGGCCCTGTCATCAACCTGTCATGTGGTTAGTCGAACAAATATATCACAATAACTTTGGTATTCAATAGCAGTGGCGAGGGATTTGGATAACCACCTTATCCGGCCCAGCGAGCCGGAAGCCCCGCGAACTATACCTCCTTGTTCGAACCCGCGACCGTTAGGTATAGCCATTATTCGATAACCCCCTCCCCCCCAGGTTGGTAGCTCATCTCGTCCGAAGGATATTGATAAATTTTAATTATCTGCCGTCTTTTTAGTCCCGCACGATCCTCCATAAATATTATACATGAATTCATATTTCATGTTCACACTAATCATATTTCACGGAAGCGATAATCGCGCCATATTTCAAAACGGCGCATGCATCGCTAATATAGCCCTCCAATAATGTGCGATCACTTTTAAAATATAAATTTATCGCCCGAATAAAGCCGGTGTACGAATATATGGCGCGCGACTTAGCTGAAAATTGATGTAAGCACTCACAATTTTCCAGCGGAAAATACTGATATCGAACGTATTAGAAAATTTATGATAACGCTCTCGAAAAATCGTGATAATTCATTCACTTGAAAAGGAAATGTCTTTGCACAGATTCTTAAATAAAAATCGAAAAAATAGGAATATTATCTTAATAAAGGGAAAATTCGTCAGTAATTAATATATGTATACAAAAAAATAATATTATCGGTCCAGATTGAATGGGCCAGGGCTCTTACGTCACAAAAGGCGAAGCATTTTGTTCATAATCAACGTTAGAACCGTTCAGCATTTTCCTGTTTTCTAGAGCGTGCTTTTCGAAGCTACCTTCTAAAGCCTTTGTTAACATGAGGTTGAGTAGCCTTTATACTAAATACAAACTGTGCCCGCTACTTCGTCCACGTAAAATTAGGTAAAAAAATAGATTTAATTTTAGCATGATGATATATAGCACATGGCCTTCCACGATAAATGGGTTATCTGACACTAAAAGATTTTTTCAAATCGGACCAACAGTTTCTGAGATTAGCGCGTTTAAGCAAACAAACAAAAAACTCTTCAGCTTTATATATTAGAATAGACAAGTTATTTCCCGCAACTTCATCCACGTGAAATTGCGAGAGCCTTTAAGCCTCTTTAATCTGGTTCTATAGAAAAATATTTTCTTAGCTGATGTCTACTAATTATAAACTCCATCCTTGCCAAATATCATCATTGTACGTCTAGCGATTTTCGAAATTTCGTGTTAGGTTGTATGTAGAGAGAAAATATTGAAATAACAAGAGTGTTTGTGAGGTGTGTTCGTGAGAGTGAGAGAGCGGGGATGGATTGACTGTGTGAACGGGAGGGAGGGAGAAGGTGCGTATAGGGCGTACAGTTTAAAAATGCACGTCTGTATACTAAAATACATTATTTTAAAGTGTAAAAGTAAATATTAGTTGCAACGCTTGCTTGTTGTGTGTAGCGATTTTATTGTAAACTTAACTAGGCATTGCAATGTCAAATAATCGCGTCATCGGCTTAGTGGAGTCATAGCGGTTTAGCGGTTAGGAGGGGCGTGCATTTTTAGACTGTACGCACTCTATAAAATTGTTCATCAATGAATTAATGAACTTACCTGTAGGTATTTGTTTCGCTTCTGTTCCCTGTAAAGTCGTTTCATGTGTTCAGCCTGCTGCCTCACCAGTTCTCGTTCGGGTACCAGGGGTAGGGGGTCGTGACGCACCGGGCAGCGGTAGTGGATGTTGACGTCACTTTCCACATAGCGCCGACTGGGAGATTCTGTGTATGGAAAGGAAATTCCTTATTATTCTATAGATGATCTTGTGCGAGTGGCGATACCTAGAAATTGCGACGCAAGAATTTCTAAACTCTCTTTTTAAATTCTTAATTTTTACCTTGTATTACCTATAATAAATATGAAAATAACTCTGTCTGTTACGTTTTCACGTTTAAACCGTTGAACAAATTTTAATGAATTTCGTTATATAGATATGTGGAACCTCGGAGAAGAACATAGGCTACTTAACGTCTTCTTCTTTCTAGCGTTATCGGGTTATAGAGGAGGTTCTCATTTCGACTATTTTTAAAATTATGTTTGTCACCCGAACTTTCGACTGGGTGAACCGATTTTGATGATGCTCCTTTTATTTGAAAACTAATGCTTCCCCTATGGTCCCATTTCAATTTGGTACAGATCTGACATGATTTTAATACGTTAAGAGGGGACACAACGATAGCAGGGTTAAAGTTTGAACCGAGTACATTAGGGATTTGAGTCAGTCATTCTACAGTTAGTCTACGGAAGCTTATTTAAAAAAAAAATGATGTGGCTGATATAAATGTTAAAGACAAGAGTTTATCGGCCAGATAACGATATCAGACACCTTTTGGTCATAAGTTAAGTAGTAATATTGAAAGAACTAAGTTAATTATTTTTTAATGCCAAAAATGTTTACAAAGATAAGCCAAATGGCCTACATATCTTTTATAGTTCACAGTTAAGAGAAATCTAATGATTAAAGCGCTGGAGTGTGTTTTGCACAGTGATTAGCGTGGTTCTGGGCCACCACACCACCGAGCCATAAGTTATGATTGTTTGCGTTGTAATATATACCTATCTTTACTAAAATATAAAACTGCAGGGTTTGTTTGTTTGTTTAAACGCGCTAATCTCAGGAACTACTGGTCCCATTTGAAAAATTCATTATGTATTAGATTGCCCGTCTATCGAGGAATATATACCAATAATATCGACCAATAGGAGTGGAGCACCAATGAAGAATGTTTCAAAATCGGCGGTTTTTTCCCTTTTGAGAACTCCCGCTGCTTTTTTTTATATAACAAGGAGCAAACGAGCAGGCGGTACTCTAAGTGACTACCGACGCCCATGGACAATTGCAACACCAGGGGATCGCAGATGCGTTGCCGGCCTTTAAGAAATGACTATGCTCTTTTCTTGAAGGTCCCTAAGTCGTAGCTTGCGCTGCGTAAACGGTTAAAGTTTCACAAAAATCATGTACGACAGAATTGCTGCCCTTTAAAAGTTCTAAATAAAAGTTCGCGACAGTATATGTCTATCTTTTAAGGTTGGTTCTTTATAACCTATTGCTAACAAATGTTCTTTTAAAATAATGCATTATTTGAGACGGTGTTTCTATAAACAAGATAATATTAGTCTGTATCCAAAAACAATATTTTGAAACAGGTACGAGTGGCTCACGCGGAAAAATTCGCGGGACATAGCTTGTAAATAATAAATATTGAAACAATGAATATAATACTATTATAAATTTTTAGAGAGTGCTGAGTGTGAGAGATTCTTGTTGACTTTTCTCGTCGCTCAACTATTCCGAATCAGTGGTAGATTTTAAAATATTTGTCGATTCAAAAGAGCTTGCAAAAGTCTATTTGAATTGAATGATTTATTTAATCAGACTATAGTTTATTAAAATCTATAACTAGCAGAAAATAATTAATTCTTTCGGTACCTAAGGTAATTTATATCTATTTAAGATAGACAATTTGCCGGTTGACTGTACCGGCATTTGTAAAGGCTGATTACAACTTTGCACCGAGGGTCAAGGGCTTTCTTATTTGCCTGCAAAGGTCACTGACCGCGAAAGCCCATAACCTGTTATATAAGCGATTGTTTAACGTAAACAATAGGAATGACGCCAGTAATAAGAAATCATTTAAATTATGAGTTAAGACGACGGACTGCCTTCTGACGTCATCCCCAGAATCCCCACAATCTCACGACTAATATCACGATGTGGCTTTAATCGGGAATTACTGTTTTACGTACCTTCCGAAACTCAAATGAGGTCGGATATTTGAAAACCAATTTTTGAATGGATTATAAACTAACGATGAACACAAATGCCGGTAACAGAATAAGCTGCGAACTCCTGAATCATTACAATTATTAAATATACATGGCGACAGCAATCAGAAATCATTTAAATTATATATTTATCGGATAAAATTAGATGCATAAAGCACAAATGTATTTATTTTTATATTGCGAGCGAGACTAATGGGGATTAACAAAAGAAAACTTGAAAAACATCAATCCGCCATGATAGCTAAATCACCCAGCAGAGCGTGTGACGGTACCGTATATTATAAGTGCGTTCCGATAAGCGACATAGTTCAAATGATATTTCAACATTTCACTTGCGAGGGATATCGAACTATGACTATGGCATCATTAAATTACTTCACGGTTATCACGATAGAGCCTCAATAGCTCAACTGTATAAGGTATGGACTGAAACCCGCAAGGTACCCGGTTCAAAGCACACCGCCGTTGGGGTATTGTCGCAACCACTCCTAATACAAGCTTTTAATTTAAGCTTAGTAGGAGGGGGAAAAGGGAATATTAGACATACTTAAAAAGTATTCCTAATATTCTTTAAAAAGAAGAAAAAAATTTCGATGTGGAGGACGATATATATAATCCGCGGAATGTCTTGTCAATCGTGGAGATCCCCTTTCTTCCTTGCGGGTGGATAGTGATAAGGAGGACTACGGAACCCTAAAGCCGTCGCTCGGTGCAGGCGGAGCGCATGCTGCGCGAGGAGGCGGAGGCGGACGCGGCGCTGCGCGCGCAGTTCGGCGCGCGCTGGACGCGCACGGAGTCGCACAAGCTGACGGAGGCCATCCGCGCCAACGCCGACAAGTACTCGCAGATCATCGACGGCGCCGTGCGCGCAGACTCCATCGTGCAGCAGAAGTTCCAGCAGCACAAGGAGGTCGCTTTCTATATATTATTTTATGTTACAACGGACAAATGGGCGGCCGGTTCACATAAGCGACTACCGACGCCAGTGGACATCCGCACCACCGGAACGCTAGCAGAAGCGTTGCTAGCCTTTAACGATATAGACATCTATATAGTATTATACAGGCCGATCTTGTCGAGCTAATTTGACTTGCGCACCCCTGTATAATTTGCCACAAAAGAAAACACACTCAATTCAGATGACAACTCTATTATTCATGCAACAATACAATGGTAAAATACATCTGGCTACCATGTTGATATTTTTGAAGAGACGCTTTAATCGTAGAGTATAGAACTTTTGATAAATAATACCAACGGAGGTTTATACATATATAATAATCATTTGTAAAAGATTCAAGTGCCAATAGAGGGATAGACGATGTGAAATTGTACATAGACTCCATTTACTATTACCAATACAATAGCCGGTTGTAGAAGTTCCAGCGACATAGATTCTGGTTCGCTGCTGTCTTGTTAGTGGTTTCAATTAATTAGTCATGTCGACGGCCAGTACATGTCCGTTCCGCCGAACCATTTAACTTTACTAGATGTCAGATAACTTTGCAGCTTTTACGTCATCCCAGTCGGATAAAATAAATAAAGTTTATTGGTGAATACCGAGACACAAAAATACGATATTCGATAGTAACCACATTAGTTTTGAACCGTAACGCAGTTACCAAAGCCCACTTTTACAACAAACCTGTAATGGCAATTAAACTTTATTTAACATAATATTTTGCATCATATAATTACTATATTTATGTAAGATAAAAGAGGGGAAAGGAAGAGAAGACTTGTGTGTGTGTAGAGTGCGTACAATCTAAAAATGCTCGCCCCCTCCAAACCACTAAAACCAGATTAATTGACCTTGCAATGGAAATAGTGAATTCTAGTGGAGAGGCGTGCAACTTTAGACTGCACGCGCTACATCCATGTTTGAGAAGTGTATGTGTGTGAAAGTGTGAGTGTGGTCTGATCTAATCATAATCATGGTCGCTCCCACAGAGCATCGAGCTGCTCAGCCGCAGCGACGGCGAGATAGACGCGGGCGTGCCGGACGCGCCGCCTTAAAGCTAGCAATAACATAACTACAAAATTAGCACATGACTATAGGCAAAAAACATGTTATTAGAGGAAAGACGTCAGAATTTCTGGTCAATCGGTTGAAGATATAGGCTCCAAAATTAAATTGAACGATTCCACCCGAACAAACATATGTTGCAGGTTAAATAAAAGCTATATTACATATGTCGTCATTATCAACATATGTTTTTGTAATATACTACATGCAGTGTAAGCCCAAAGAAAATTTTAGGATGAAGCGAAATCCATTTATGGCACCCCACTTACATGCCGTTTATATTTTTTTAAATAAAGTATATATTAAAATTATCGCATATTAAGAGCCCCCCTTAGCTGAGGCGCCCCTTGGATCCCCGCTCCTTTCGCCCTATGTTAGAGCCGGCCCTGACTATATGTGTATAACAGCTAAGCCTAGATAGCTGAAAAAATACAGACTTAAATTCGAGAGGTACCTGACTGCTTGTAAGGTACTTGCTGATGCGAATTGGTATCAAGAATACTTAAGTTTACTTGAATAGAAATTGTTGAATAGGAAGTTTACTTGAATAGGAAATTTACTTGAATAGAAATAATTGTCTTTATCCCCTTCTATTTACAGCATTAAGTAAATAAAATGGCAAAATTTTAATTAATTTTTTTTGAGCGACTATATAAAACAATGTATGTACAAAAAAATAAACTTGCGGGAAATGTAAATGTTTTTTCTTGTTGTGTCATGTACCAGGCTCTTTTATAGTTTATAGTAGATACCATAGACTATAGTCTATGACAACTTAGGTGTGTTATTTTAGTGTCTTATCGATATTGTTAACAGCCCATAGACTATTTTTTTTTTTCCATGTAATATTATTTAGTTATTATTCTTAGCTATACAAATGACTGATAAAAGTACAAGAAATTATTTCAAATTAACTATAATATAACTATACCTTTTTGCCTCGTATAACTCCTGCTACAAAAGGTTTGACCTCCGGCCGATCTGGTGTCTCCAGGGCCTGTTTGTTGATGTGTTCAATGAGTTTCTTGCGATTTAGGGGACCGGTCGGGTCCTTTTCACATGCATAGTTATTTCTTTGTGAGGGAGGGAGGAAGTTGTCCTGTAAAGGAAGAATTAAGTTAAATCTATTTTTGTATTATAACAAAATTATGTAGACATAATTCTTTCCCACCAATGGTCGCCGACGACCTGGTAGCCCCAGGACGAGATGACTTTGATGCCAATGCGGGAACGACGTGGGTTCGTATATAGCTAAGGATAGGTTTAAGGAGGGGGGGGGGGGAGCCTTTGCCCAGCAGTGGGAATTAAAATGTGGAAAAAATGATGAACAAGAGTGCATTTCCTATCAGCCAAACAACAACATTGCAAAAATGTAGTCTTTCAATTTTTGGTACCATGACAATAGTTTAAATTGTCTACCATGAGAGACTTAAAAATATACCACTTTATCGAAAACAGAACTGTCTATATCAATTATAAAGGTATCATAAATTTTTAAGGCATTATACAGTAATTATCATAAAAAATATAATTAATTATTTTTATCAAAAATAAATTCATATTGTATATTAGGTATTCAATAAATATGAAATCAAAACTTTTTAATAAATAATCAGTTTCACCAACATAACAAAACCACAATATTGCATCAAAAACTAGTTTTGCTTGATAGTTATTCCTAACATGGTTATTATGTCATACCTACACAACTATATGCATTATTTATTATAATTATTTACAGTTTATGTTATTTATAGACAAGTTATATTCTACAATTCCTAGGCAATTATAATAATAATCAACTGCTCATTGTAATTAACCTTATTTTTAAGGAACGAGAATTTTCTCGGATCTTTTATATACTAGATAAATTTTCTGATATTTAATTGTTAAAATCTTCTACTAACCTTTATTAAAGTACATCAAAATTTTGTGAAATTATATGCAACTTGATAATGTTAAAGGTTTATCTTCAATTTTAAGCTCGAGAGCGATTTTAAAAGTTTTTTTTATTGACCTATTAGGGTCCACTGCTGAGCAAAGGCCACCCCCTTCTTCGTCTTCTTTCCTCTCACCTGGGCCAATCTTATTCACAACTTTCCTTAACCTTAAAATTTCCTTAAAAGTTTAAGCAAATAAAAAGAAGGAAATAAAAGGAAGGAAAAGTTTTGATAAACCATCTCTAAGGCCTCATAACCCACTAAAAAGTTGATGTTAAACTCATAGACTAAAATATTCTAATCAAATCCATAACAGTAACCAATTGCTTGGATCACATCTTATAAAGCTGTTTATTGTCAGCATTTTGTATAATTTTTAAAGATATTGTTACTGAAAAAATATTAATATTTGTACATTTAGTGGAGTAGCTTAAAAAACCGGTAATTTTGGATCGTATTACTTCAATTCAAGTGAACAATTCGGACTCAGATTGGCCAAAGCAAGGATACCATATTCAGGTGGATGGGTTATGGTCTATACCAAGATGGTATATCTAAGTGATGCAGTGCAAAAAATGTCCCACTTTATGTTGGCTGCATCAGTTAGAGCAATTGAAGTGCCCACTTTCTGAGCAGCTACTGTTTAATTTTATGCACAATGCTATTGAATTGAGTGAATTTTTTTAAGCATTTTGAAATATCACAGTAGCATATTTCAAAATGAGTTTAAAATGGGTTAGTTAATTATTTATCTTTTTGATAACGGCGTAATCATGTTACTGATAATTTTGAATTTCTTGATAAGGTGCAAGTTTGTTCTCTTAAACAATGATATAATGTATCATAAAGTAATTAAACTCAAGATAATTTTCAAAGGACTTAACTGTTTTATGGACGAAAAAATAAATGACTTTGCACCACACATGCAATCTGCAAATAGATATGCTGAAAAATCGATAGAATGCTGTACTCCAAAATCCAAACCATCAAATTTGCCACCAAAGCACAACACTACACTGATGTTCCAATGTGCCTCAACACAATTGAAATCAGATCTCAACACAATCGGAAAATCAGTGCAGTGATGTACTTTGATTGTGGGTACAGTCATGTGGCTTCTGGGTTGCAGCATTCCACTGATTTTCCCTTATATTTATATGCAAATTTAAGCAAAATCGTTGAGTTTTTCACCCATGTCAAGGATTTCTGTAAAGTAACACGTGGTTCTATCAATTATTTGAATTGTTTTAAGACATTTTGATAACTTACAGAAAATCTTAATAAAACAAAAACAACTTCAAATTGTCAGAGAAAAAACAGAGCAGAAAGCAACAGCTTTCAAATAAAAAAAGAATCATCAACATTGCTTCACCCAGTTCAAAATTCTGAGGTAAAAAACATAAAAAATAAAGTTAAAAAAAATACAGTTGAACTGAGAACCTCCTCCTCTTTTGAAGTTGGTCGAAAATGGAATATATTTTAAGGTTTGCCTATTGTACAATTTATTAAATAAATTAGTCAATCAATACTGTAGAAGTTATTAAATAAATTTAAAAATAATGTGATATAAAAACATCTTAATATATGAAAATCAAATGTCTATGTACATATTGATACCTTCCATGTAAATTGGTGTAACCCCAAATTCTCAACTTTACAGTACAGCATTATATAACATATTTTTGTATACAATTATATATACACTAATGACGATTACATTATTGTATACAATACCATATTAAAAAGTGACTGTAATATTACAATTTAGTTGTTAGTAACACTCTACTGTAAATCTGGGAATTTGGGGTTACAATAACTTACGTGGGAGGTATCGATATGTTCCCAGTGAACTCTTTCGGTATTGATATGTTCCCAAGTCAAAGGATATTAATGAAAGTTGATATTTATGTGTTATTTGGTCCAACTTGTAGGATAGGATAATTTTTATCTTGATAAATGGCTTTTTCTTTAATTTTGTCTTTTAAATCCTACCAAAACCATTCAGCCACAGCAACCTGCGTTGGGGGTCTGCTAGTTTAATATATATTTAAAGCTTTATGGACAAAAATTGCCTTGTGAATGTGTTAAAATCTCAAAGTAGACACAGTCTCAAATTTTCAAGGTGTTTTGTCCTCAACAATGCTGAGTAAATATCACCAATTAGTACAGCAATTACAATGAAGTCTGACCTTGAAATAACATCTCATTATTAGGCAATTTGCACTTGACGTAAGTGTTGTTTTTGACCATTGATATCTCAAACAGAATTGTTTCATATTATAAAGTTTTCCACTACTTTTTCAATTTTCATCGTAAGAGCTTAGGATTTAGTTGCAAAATAGATAGAAATAACAAATATTGTTATTGTTAAGTTACAACTACAAAGAATCAAAATATTGTCAGCAAAGTTATAAATCTATACCAATTTATAACGTCGAAGAGTTTATTTGTCTGCTTGAATGAGCTAATATCAGGAACTACTGGTCGGATTTGAAAAATTCTTTCAATGTTAGATAGCCCATATGTCGAGAAAGGCTATGTACCATCATGCTAAAATTGAATCCAGTTTTTTACCTAATTTTACACTGACAAAGTCACAGGCACAACAAGTAAAATATATTTGGCTTAATGCTTTTGATCAACAAGGTACAATTAATTTCTTTTGTTTCATTAAAAAAAAATTATCTTTGTAAACTAACCGTAGTTTGTAATGTACTCTAAACAAAATATAAAATATTACAAAATATTCGTTTTCTAGACCTTATCCCGTTACTTGGGATCGGCCCTTGTCCGCGTTAATAAGAGCCTCCTTTAGGTGCGTTTCAAAAATAAACATATTAATTTACAATAATATAATCATGTTTGTGTTTTTTTTTACTTACATCTGGGTCCACCTCCTTCGCTAGCATTGAGAGTTCTTCTGGTGACAATTTGGCTAAGAGTTCATCGACGTCCACTTCATCGTAAGCAGAAAGCTCGCGTCCATACAACTTCGCCGGTGTAGTCATTGTTGTCGTCTTCGTCGTTGACGACTTCTGCAAACACAACACGCGGCACTTAACACTTTCGAACAACACTCTTATTACAAGTTTTATTGTTGTATTAGGGTAAGAAGATATCGATTTTGACAGAACACCACACCCATGGAGCGCAACTGATCGATAAGACAAGACCTTACAAAATCGTTTTGTTTTGTTTAATATTACAACCTATTAATTGTATATGTATGTTTGGATAATATATTTTGTAATCTTACTTTTTATTACAAAAGAACAGAAGATAGAAATATTTAGACTTAAAGGTAAACAAGCTTTCACGTCAAATGACAGATGCAGACTGGAACTAGAATTAAAGTTGAAAGGAAAGAACATAGAGCGTCTAACTTGACGTTGTCGACGTGCGACAAGGATAAAAAACTCTGTTAGGGAAGGGCACACGATGCATCAAATACATTGAAGAAACAAAAAATTTGCTTAGTACCGATTTATTATACATAAATGTAAAATTTTGAATTGATTATCTGAGTTCCTTCATAAATATATATGGGGCGTTTTTATTATATTTAATATTAAATAATGTTTATGGCTTTGATGTAACGATTCAAGAATTGATTATAACTTTATTATTGATATTGATTAGACAGAAACATATGGAAAAAGTGTAGGGAGGCCTTTGCCCTGCGGTGGGAAAAAAGAGGCTCTAAATAATAATCATATTTCATTTTAACTTCCAAAGTAGGCGGCGGTGACGTAAACCAGATTCATCATGTTTCGCTATGTTTTTAACCCTCCAGAATTTTTTTAGTTTTTCCTACAGTTCTGAATAAAATTTTTTGTGAAATTTCCTCTTCCTTTCATATTTTTTTTTCAAATTTGAAAAAAATTGAGAATTTGAGATATTTGCTAAGTATAAAAACCCATTTTTTTTTTTTTAGTTAATTGCTTAGAACTTTTGAAATTTTTGTTTTGAAAGCAGCTTCTGAATTTTCAAAAATCGTCTGCAAGCTATTTCGAATCTTAATATGTAAGACGTCCTATAAAGCGATGAATGCCGGCTGCACGGACGAAAAAGCATGACTCAATGTCACGTTCCTGATCTGAGCGTGCAAGCGATATACTTAACATATTACTTTTATGCCGGCGCCAACTCAAAGAGTTTGTAAATTTTTGTCCTTAAAAACTACAAAGTCCTACGAAACTTTGCGCAGTTAAAAAAAGTCCCCGGCCACACTACGTGATCATTCGAATGATCATTTAAATGAAGCTATGTCTGGCGCCGGCATTATAGGAACTCACTCTTCCATATCATTGCCGCTATAACAAACACCAATAGAGATGCATCATACTGTTATCAATGATGGTAGCACTGCTATCGCGATACGTCTCTAATGCCGCCGTTGCGTACGGGCAATAAAAATTGTCTTACGTCCTTATTATCATGGTGGCAATCCTGTTAGACATTTGACACAGATTACAATATACCTATTACAGAGGAAAATTCAATTCATGTACTTTTATAAATAAATAAATATATATATACAGGACTATATGACACACGGAGGTCTGTTCCTAAGGTAGACAACTTAGAAATATATAAATACCTACATATGGATAATACACCCAGACTCGATGTGGGAATCGAACCCACGACCCACGAAGCAGAAGACAGGGTCACTGCCCACTGCGCCAACGGGCCAGTCAAATAAGTACTTTGTAATATAAATTACCTTATGAATAATAATTATTATAGCTGTAATATAATTATAAATAACAGTACCTAGTCTGTAAAGAACAGTTTTAAAAATTTCGACATTGTTTTTATCCGTTCTAAGATTACTCCAGATGGTAAACAAATGCTTTTAATGGCTTACACCTTTTAGGGTTCCGTAGGACAAGAAGCCATTACTATTATCTTTATTAAGGAAATTGCGTGGACGGAGGAGTATGAAATCATACAAATATAGTTTATATGAAAGTTAATTTTGATAAAAAATGCATTAAAAAATGTATTAAATCATTAAATTGAGTCCTCACGCACACCAATGCTAAACGATTTACACACACACGTATACATTACACTATAAGATGGTGTCAAAGCGTAGTCATGATGACCGTATGTGTATTAATTGTGAAATATACATTGTTGTTGTACAAAATGTAATAAATATTTTGTATACTGTGTTCAATGGGCATTTCATACGCTAACTTAAGGATTTTTGGACGAATTTTGACCAGCCGGCGTTCTCAAGTTTACGTAAAGCCATAAGTCCATACTATTATTTTATTGCCAGTTTCTTTTAATTAGTAAGAACCCGTAAGTAAACACTTGTCTGTTATAACGAGAAGATTATTCAAATTCAAATTCAAATTATTTATTTCAGGCATAAATCTTTTTTTGCAGTCCATATACGTGTTAGTATAAGTTAGTAAACACTTATTAAATTTTATGTTTGATAATTAATGCAAAATTCGTTAATAGCATTATGTTTATGAAAAACCTTCACTTTTACCATTTCTGTAGAAAGTTTATTGGTGGTGTTAAGTTCGCGGTTTAGGTCAACGAACCGTAGGGTTACTAGCACTAGTAAATATCGTGTGTTCGCCTATCAATCTGCATACTCATTTCTTAAAAGTCGGCTAATCATCGTAAGGGTCATCCAAAGATAAATAAAAAAATATATATATAAAGGACTATATGACATAGGACGTCTGTTCCTAAGGTAGACAACTTAATGCCTGTGTTATAGGTAACAGCCGCCTGTTATACGCAAATATCTTTTTTTAGAAATATATAATTACATACATATGGATAATACACCCGCTATCTTACATACATGTATCGCACTACAATAAAAATAACCTAATTGTTGTAAAACACTCAAAATAAACACCAACAGTAAAATGTATGAAAAGGCAATTTTATATTAACTCGGTTCGTAAACTTAAAAGTTGTTTGTATAACATCTCGATATCCTAAATTTTAGATATTTCTAAAAATGAAAAATGTACGTACAGTGACATCTATTGCTATATGGCAAAACTATTTGGTAACAGAAATAAATGTCAGTATTACTATTCTCTCATAGATGGCGATAACGGGATATTATCTAGAGTCACGTACATACGAATTTTATGTACTTTACAAGTATGTCGTATTAAAATCTTATCACCTTTAAATTGATTAATTAGATTTCCAATTCAATAATTAATTCGATGGTAGTTAACTAGTTAGTAAGACAGAGATAACTGTAAAAGTAATTGTCTGTTACGTTTTCACCATGGAGACTACATAAAGGAGTAACATCTCTGTATATCAATAATGTCCGTCGAATTATATAAATAAGAAGGCGCCACATCTGCATCGTGGTAAATTTGAAAGGTCAATTCATTGCTACCTTTGTACGATGCCGAAGTTCTGGGATGTTACCAATCAATTCACCTACTATTGTTACATTCATACCATACCATTTGTCTACACCAGCGCCCTTCTGGAATGTTTTTGAAGTGAGTAAGAGATGTTACTCCTTATTGTATTCTCCATAGTTTTATGGCTAAAACCAATTGTCATGAATTTCGGTATAGGACCTTGGGGATAAATACAGGCCACTTTTTATCGGAAAAGGGCAATTTGAAAGTATCGATAAAGAGGTTAAAAGTTTATATGAATTTTCGTCATTTTTAAAGCTATGGTTACAGTATGGTTAATTATCTGCTACAGCGTTTGCCCAAATTTTTCACTAAGGGTCACCCCTTAGGGGGTTGAAAGTTTGAACGTAGGATTATATGACATTAAAAAAAAATAAGTGTTAGTGGAGATTCTACTTCTAAAGGGGTGAAATAGTTTAAAAGTACATAATTTTTGCTACATACTTGAACGCTATTATAACTTTTGGTTATGCATAGAAAACAAGATGGCGTAACGTTACACCCAGTAAGTAAATCACTCACAATACGCTTCATGCTCTGTGGCGTGATTGCCGTTATGTATGTGAAGATGTATTTCCTTTTGCTGGGGTGTCCAGCCATGGCTGGGGGTCTGATGGCCTTTAGATGCAAACAGCGCCCCGATCTGTAACAGAAATGTAATTCTAATATAGTAGATTATTGCACCGAGCGGAAAGTGAGTCATTAATGCACATTTAAGGTGTTATCATAAAATATGGAACACGTATGTATCATGCAAGCCTCAATATATGAACCAGATTTGACATGTTACGATATGTGCAGTAGTTTTTGAGTTATGAGTGAGTCAAAAGTGGCTTCAAATGGTTCGAGTTAAAATACCTATGGTGCGGCTCGCCAGTTCTGTTTGCTGGAACTTGGCTGGCCCGCTCCGCGGATCTTTATTGATTATTCGAGACTGTACTCGAGGCCGGATACAGTGTCGATTGGGATGCATAAATGCATTTTCCAGGTTAAAAAGAAAAAAGAAAAATGGGTCTTGATTTAATAGACCTTCTGACTAACCTTCCAAATTCAAATGGGTTTAAATCGAAATCATATGATTATATTTGTCACCGTTCTTAAGCGCTTGACTGTACTCAATCCTGGCGAGAAGGAATGATGCAGTCTAGGATGTTAGCTTAGCAAGAATATGCTTATTCACTCTTTGAAGGTATTGAGATTATATCAGGAAACACTGACCCAGGAAGAACATTTCTCACCTTAGCAGTTCGCATGAGAAAGGAAGAGTCAAAGCCCTTCGTGTGAGTTGGTGGAAATTCAACTACATAAGGGTGGAGGCCCTCGCGGCGTCTAGTGATCGTGGTCGTGGCGTAATATTAAGATGACCACTAAAACTTCAACGTGCTCGTCCTTAATCCTCATAAATTAAGATTTAAAATCGCTAATGGTTGAAGGCAAGGACGTGCCGAATTAACTCATGATTTATGTGGCACGCTCATTAAACCGCATATATTACATACAACACAATATATAATGTTAATTCTTATTATGTGCCGCGCTTGTCGTTTCGACCATTACGAATAATCGTGGTTTTGTTCTTTCAAGGCCGCATGCAATTAAAGTACTAGTGATGTCGCGAATTTAATGCGTGCTTATAGATATTTATTTAATTTTTTAGTGGCTGTGAAATATCGATATCGTTGTTTTTTTCTAGTTGGTTAGTGCCAATGCCAATAATACGTATTTGATAATTTTGAAAAAGCACGATAGCTAGTGTCTCTGTCACTTATATGACAAATACCCCCTAAAAAAAGAGAAGGAAATGATAAATTGATTGTGTAAAAAAAGAAAGGATAAGTGTAGGCTTTTATGGACTGGAAGAATAAATTGACTTAAGAAAGTTTTTCAGAAGGCCAAGGTACTATTAAAGGTAGGAAGAGGAACGGGAAGAGAAACTATAACATCAGAAAATATCAAATTAATATTTGAAAAATCCCTTAAAGTATCTAAAATAACGTTTCCTTTGATCAGAAAATATAAAATAATGTATGACACAAGAGGAAGAGGTGGCGCGACGATTTAGGTACCTTCGCGGGGAAGTTGTGGATGAGATTGGCCCAGGAAAGAGGAAGATGGATCAAGAAGGGGGAGACCTATGCACAGCAGTGGGATACAATTGGCTAATTAAAAAAAATTGAAGTGTTCCTTTTTATAAAGCCATATTAAACATAAAAAGAAAATAAAGTTACCTTGATGTTTTGAATGCTGAAGTCCAAGCTAATGTTGTAGATGCTGATGTTACCGATTTGTACCAAGAAAAGAATGTTTCCGACGACACGAATATTGGTGATCTCCAGTCTGGAAGAATACAAAAACATCCACTATTCAAATATTAAGTAAACCTACATAATTTCAAAATATAGAATACAACGATTGATTTTGTTGATCTATTAGACCAGAGATCCTGGAATATATGATCCTGTAATACAACTTTTAAGAATGACAATGAAAGATTTGCAAAGATCCCTGTGTATCCTTTGTTGACATTACAATTCTCAGATTTCATAAAAAAATCGATGCCTTTCGCTGACTTTTTACACGTTTCATATTTCTTTTATTATGAATTTTAACAAACTAGCAAGTGATACAAATATGTTATTAGTGTAATCTGTTACCACATCACTATTATCATATTCTGACCAAGGGCAAGGATTAATATTAGAGGTACAAATAATGTTTTCTACTTACGTGCCACTGAGTTTTCCAAGATTGATTGAATTTCCGGCAATAACAGCATCAATAGCAGCGTTACCTGAAGTAACCAAGTAATAGCCAACCTTCCGTGGGAGATGGCACCGCAAAAAGAAGAAGAAGGAGAATATACTTACACTGCTAAGTTGCTTAATTGTAAGGGTTTCAGCAAGGATCACAGAAACGCAATGTTTGTTGAAGCCGATGTTTGAAAGCGGTTTGAAATAAGAAACTAACGTCTACTCTTTTTAGTCTTAATGGCTTCAAAAGACATTGACGTCATTTGACATGAAGAAATGAAATTTTGCTGGCGATTTATACATGTTTCTATAGATAGTGGTAAATTTTCTTGAATTTGATTAAAATTTTCAAGATTCCTTTTTCTGTTTTGTGTCAATTGAAGCTTAATATTAATTTGAGGGAAATATTTTTTGACAGGTCGACAGCAGAAGCTCTACCTTCTTCTCCGGATCACAATGAAGAAAGTACGTACATTTTCAAGTTTTGTACCTTACGCTTATTGAATTTTAAAATTGTTAACTTCCTCTATCTACATTCGTCTATCCATTCATTCCTCTCATTGCTCACTCAACAACTCACAGCGCTGGATTCTAACTTATATAGTACATTCTTTGACTCGTATTTGATATACTTATATGTCTTTTTCGCTTCACAATTGCAAATACCTAACGTTATTGGTTATAATGATCGTGGGTAGCGCGGGTTATTGGTTATAATTGGTAAGGTTATAACTCAGCGGTTATGAATTTGTAGAAAATTGCAAGCCTGGAAGTTATTTTTAACCTGATTTTTAATCCTGAATAAGTGAAATAATTACATTTTCAGCTCAAGCGTTGGTGCCTGATAACGTGGACGCTGAGAGCACGAAGTCCGGGGGCACGGAGAGTAGCACGGACACCGACGTACCTCTAAGACCCACCAACGAATTGGATAAAAGGGTGCGACTATTTCTTCCTTACCACTTAAATATTACCTCATAATTCAAATTGATCTTTCTACTTATGATATATAACTACACGGGGTAAAAATAATACTCGGATCGAAATCTTATCCTCGTCTAGACCTACGTAGTGATTTCGTGTAATCTATGACAACCAGGTCCAGCTGGTGACGCGTCTGATGGAGCGCGGCTGTAACTGCGGCTCAGGGAAGTGCTCCAAGCTGCTCAAGGTGAAGAAAGTGGGCGAGGGCCGCTACAACATCGCCGGGAGAAACGTCTTCATTAGGGTTGGTCTCAGTACTCTACTACTATTACAGTACTATTTGTGCATATGGCACTCTACTTCTTATTTGATCAGGCGATCAAGTAGACTAGACAAGTCAGTGTGCCTTCCACTTTCATTGCACATACGCACTCTTTATATCTTTCACTTTATATCTTGTAGCTTTGTGAAAGTGGTGATGGCTACACTGTAAACAATATTTATCCAAAAATATTATCTCTGCTCTTCAATTTCAAAAATACAGGCGTAGTAGCAACTGTATGAATACTTTATATCGAACGCTCAGATCAAATTGTAAAGATGTTGAAACACGTGTAAAAAATCGACAGTTCCCGGATATTTGATTACTGGATCGTTGAAAAATCTAGCGTCATGTAAATATTGTAATACAATTTACCAATAATCTCTTTCTTTACAGTTGCTAAAGGGTCGACATATGATGGTGCGCGTCGGAGGAGGCTGGGATACTCTGGAGCACTTCCTCTCCCGCCACGAGCCTTGTCAGGTGCGGCTGGTGAGAATAGTTTATTCTATTTTTGCGTTATCATTATATTCCTACTGCCATATTTTTTAAAGAACATGAGCACAAGAAATATATCGATAGCGATCGTGACCCAAACCTACTCCTGGGTAGGTTTGAGAGCACTCTTTAAAGTGGCCACTAACTCTCACCTTCACCGCAGCGTTCCTTCCCTGCCCAGCCAAATCTGCTATGACCCTACTAGTGCGGCTTTAGATGTCCTTTCTAATAAAGAACTTATGATTGTTTTTGACAAGCCAAAGTTTTTGAGTAGGTTGTACAGAGATTTTGCTGGTATACCCCTCGCTTCTACCTCTACCACGTATTATCATGTTATTATACGAATTATTAAAATTTTGTCTGTATATTATTGATGTTCAACCAATTGACCGTCACGGTCCATCGTGTAGCCACGGTGAATTGATTAACAAACTTCAGACTGAATTCAATTTCGTCCTGAATCGTGATAACAACTTGAGTCACAATTAAACGGTGGATTAGACGGATTTACTTCTATTGAATTCCATCTAACATTTTGTATTTACACAATGAAGTTAAACTGACTGCCGATTGTGATAACGATCTGTAATTGTAAACCACTTCATTTCCTATAGCCTGCAATGGCGATACATACTCAGTGGCCGGGCAAGGTGTAACCTCGCTGTGGGCATGGCATCTTTTGCCAGGCTGTCTTGAGGCGCTTGAATTCTTCATACTGACAACAGTACGTGCCAGGGGTATACCAGCAAAATCACTGTACAACCTTTTTAGTCCACTTCAAAGTCATTATTTTACAATTTGGTGATGAAAAATTTTACGAACTTAAGATTAAGACGAACAGTAAAAAAATAATATTGACGAACACTACATTAATGTGTATAAAATGTATTGAAGTACATTTTAACTCCTATGCATATTTAAAAAAAAAAAAACAAGTTTAGCAAAACCATCTGTTACTCACTACAATAATTAGGGATTTTGCATGAATTTTTATCAGGTTTTAGATACTTTGCAGGACATAAGATGGAATATGAAAAATTGTGGGTTAGGTCGTTTTTGCACTGACTGCCTCGTATATATTTCTTTTTATGTTACAAGGGGCAAACGAACAAACAGTAGGCGCCTGAGTGCCTAACGACGCCCATGAACATCAGCACGACCAGAAGGCTAACAGATTGCCGGCCTTTAATGACTAGTTTAGGCCACTGGGAAGTCTCACAAACCGAACGAAACGCGACAACATTACCATTACTTGATGTGACAGCATTGTCGTCACTTCACGATATATAGATTCGTTTTAGTTTAGTTAAATTCAACTGAATTCAAATCAATTCTTTTATTGGACAAAATACATGGGTAATCTTAATTATAAATAGGATTGCCCTGACTTCCGCGCTAGCAAAGCAGTGTTGCGGAAGCCAGTCTCCCTCCGTTTACAAATATAAACATGCCCAAGTACATAAAATATTCCAAAAAGGTATAATAACATCGAAAATTAATGTAATATCATTATCTTATATATACTTTAAATATGTTATATACTTTACTTTTTCAATTCACTGGCAAATAATGTCAGTTTTCCTAACAAGTCCAAATAATAGGTAAGAACGAATTGCGCAAATAATGCCTACTATAACCTCGGAGGTAATCGGTGGCGATAAAAAATTCTTAGTCAACAACCAACCTTCGTTTTTGTTAGGGATGTTCAGATGGTCAAATTTTTTATCTTCGAAACACGGAGGAGGTCGGATATCGAATATAAACCAGTGCTAGAATGTGTTACCCATCTATCACCCGGTCGCAGTTAGAGCTACTTAACCTAGCGATTGACGCAAATGCCGACCACTGATTAGGCCACCACCTCTTCTTCATCTATCTTCTATCTTTATATATATATAATTCTACTGTACGTGTCTATGTCACTGAACTCTTCCTAAACGGCTTGAATGATTTGAAGTTTTTTGTATTTGTTTGGGTGGAGCCCTGGATGGTTTAGATTCATAATACTGTATTATTCTATCGAAGACTATATTAAAGAAGTTCTCTTCTTGGAGTTGAGTCGCTCCAGCTTTGTACTTGATAGTAAAGATGGAAAAATGTGAAAAACTCAGTTCTGTAAGAACTATTTTTAAAAGAGTGGCTAACGAGTTTCTTGCTGATTCTTCTCGTGGCACGACTCTTCCGAATCAGTGGTAGATTTTAAAATATTTGTTGATTCAAAAGAGCTTGTATAAGCCTACTTGAATAAAATATCATTTGAATAAAACAGCCCGGCAGATGGCGCTGCAGTCGGCATCTCTAGGTTATTTATATTTACTGATATACGGAATGGGAATGGGAACAGGTATTATAAATAATATTATAGGATAAAAGAATGTAGTAAATAGTAAGTAACCCAACCTTCGGGCAGGACAACGTCTGCCAGATCCGTTAGTATAAATATAAATTAACGAACGCAATATATGTACGCACATAACTTCCGAACGACTGCACCAAAATAGATATTTCTCTTTCGTTGTATTCGTTATTGGCAGGACAAGGTTCGTATAATGAAAACATTTATCTGTGTGTCAGTTTGTTACAGGAAATTTGCAAAAAAGGCTGGATCGATTTTGATGGAACTTTCATTGGTAGGTTTAACAACGAATAACATAGGCTACATTACTTGTAGCCAAAATAATTAGGGTTCCGCACAAAAACATTAAAACCAGTATATAACAAAACCAATGATTGAATATATAAATAAACCATTCAATTCAATATATAAGTAAATATATAAATAACTTAACATTAAAACTAAAGACAGTATGTAACCTAGGAGAGTCCGGTATGAAATTGATGCTAGTCAACCGTCTTTGAGCTATATAAACTCTGGTAATTAAATTGGGAAAGAAACGAGTGTTTACCAATTTGAGTAATTATTAAGTTAATATTGTGGATTTTACAATTTTGTTGATAACGTTGTTTTTTCAAGAGAAAGCAACAGGATATCGTCACAAAATGATAGCCCATCTCACGTTGTAGATCGACAGATGGCGTCACGCACGCGCAGCACTTCGTGACAGTCACCGTGTGAATTGTGCCTTATCACAGTACGCAGCTATCTGGGAGAAATTATCAAATTTAGAGCTTAAATAGTCCAACGGTAAAACTTGGGGCGGGCTTCAAATCCGCAAGGTATATTCAAATCCCGACGTGACTAGGCTATCTAAGCTTAAACCAGCTTTAAGCTTAGGTGCCGTCGATAAATTACGTAACACCAATTTTACGATTTTGGATATATACTTTGTCACACATTCGAAACTGCCTCCCCCTTGGAATAAAAAATATTTAATTTAAAGAAAACGCCAAATTAATTTTTTTATTAATTTTATTTTATTATAATATTTTTAATTTTCATATGTGACGTCACGGCTCTCGAACCCTTCCGGACCTAAACCGAACGAAATGCGACTACAATACCATTACTTGACGTAACAGCATTGCCGCCACTTGACGCCGGTCTTATGTAAGAAAGGGGTACCATTACCCACACGCGCCCACCCATTTCGGCTACAGTCATGGCGCTACCTCATCAGAATAACACATAGGCTATAAATTATAAAAATATAGTGTGAATTGTCTAAAATGTACAATTGACAAATGTCAATATATTATAATTGATAAATGTGTAAGTGGCAGAAAATTCTGCCATCTGCGAGTTATTCTGGCGTGCGCTGCAAAAACCGATAGAGTTACACGTGTATAGTGTATGTAGGGAATGTTTAACTTAAACAGTTCTACCAGAAAGCCCGCGACAGCATATATCATTCATTTTTAAGCCATTCAGGCCAAGATACTGAACCATTACAGAATAGGAACTGGAATGAGAAAGAAAACGGGACCGGGTCTGCTATTTATTAATAATAGGATAAGACTAGGACGTCAAATTATGTAATAACATCAAAATCTCCAACATGGAACTCTTGTAAACCTTATTAAGCCTACAATATCGAGACGTAAAGCCCTCACGTCAGCTTTTACGATTTTAATTTGAGCGAAAATTCTCAACGCGGACTTGTTTGAACTCACCTACCTTGCTTCAAATTAATTTTCGAAGTGTCTTTTACAGCCCCGTAAAGTTTATAACAAAATATGAGATTAATGACAAGGTGGTCTTACAAGGCTGGCTTATTTCAAGGACATGAAAATATTATTAAGATCTCGTATATTACTTATATTTCATGACAATTATACTAAGACAACTTCAAGTAAACAGCCTACTCATTTCTTAAAGGCCCGCTTTGCGTCTGGGAGCGCTGTCCTCTATTTTTATATATTATCTTTTAAAGTGACCCTTAATTAAGTATAAAATTTTGAAGGGTAAATAAAGGTTTACATTGTAGGTTTTACAATTTTCACGGTGTGCTGGTTCTCAGTGAGGGAATAAAGGATAAAGAGGTATGCTCCACTTGTGCTTTAATCGGTTACACGCTTAATTATACCCGACCCAATAGACTTTACTATGTTCGGTCATACTATGTATTTGCTTAGATTTAATGTTAATTTTTAGATAAAGGATTACCTTTCTTAATTCGCTCATATTAATGAGTGAATTAAGTTAGGCCGAAAATTAATTTATTTCTTAGATTTAATGTATTTTAAAATAAAAGTAATTACTCTCGATACCTACTTGAAGTTGGAGTTAGGAATGCTTCTATATACTAAAAAACTATGAACTAACTATCTATAGTGTTAAGGTCTGGTATAAGGTTAATTATGAGGTTAAGACAAAGAGTGCCTCTATAGGACAATCTAAAGCGAATTTTTTTAATTTTTTTTAAAGAATATTAGGAATACTTTTTAGGTATGTCTAATATACCCTTTTCCCATCCTACTAAGCTTAAATTAAAAGCTTGTATTAGGAGTGGGTGCGGCAATACCTTAATGGCGGTGGGGTTCGAACCGGGTACCTTGCGGATTTACCTTATACCGTTGAGCTATTGAGGCTCTAATTGGAGAAGATGAGACGAATGTCTTAGCATTCCACGAATTCACCGTGCAGGTGCCGGGTCCACCCCGATGCAGGGGAAGGAACCATAGCAGTGCCCGGGACTTTCGACACAGGTGTGGGTTTAAGAGCGTCCTTTATAGTGGCCACTGTTCCGGGGATGACGTCAGACGGCAGTCGGTCATCTTAACTCGCCCCACAGCCACATTCTCTGCAATCTAAGCGGACCCCGGTACAAGAACGGGACAACGCTAGGAAAAAGATGTAATTGTCTTCTTCTATAAATTTCATATTTGTTGCTCTTTTTATCTTATAACAATCAATGTTGCGAAGAGAATGTTCATAGCGCGAACAGAAAATTGTGGAATTTGGCGTAATTGTAATTCATATAAAGTAAGGTATGCGAATGCTAATATTTGTTATAATATGCAATATTAATATATGAAATAATTAAAATAAAACCACACGCACACCAATGCCAGGCGATTTACGCACAAATGTATTGGATGTCAAAGCGTAATCGTGACAACTGTATGATATGCCAGAGCCAGGTGTAGCTCAAAGTGTTTGCACATTTTTGACCTTGAAATCTACAAAGTTCTACAAAACTTTGTGAAGTTACATAAAGTCCCCGGCCACACAACATGATCATTGCAATGATCATTCAAATGAAGCTGCGTCTGGTTCCGGCGTTATATTAATTGTCAAATTTTATTTTTCTGTGAATAGAATAATATATAACGAATTTCGACCAGCTATTGATCTCTAGTGTCAATAAAATCATGACATCAAATCATTTCATTTTAAAGTTGAAATATTTTTAATAACTATGTACCTTTCATATTAAAGCTGTATTATCTTTTCATTCTTTTATATATTTGGTATACATAAAAGGGGTCTAAAATTACAAAAATTTGAACTTTTAATCAATCTCATTAAATTAATCAACCTCGCGTTCCGTATCAAAATTATTTATCAACGCGAAGCCAACGTTCAAATCACGTTCGATTATCCCCGCCATTGATCGGCCTAAAATCTATACGCGGTAATCTCGCGGCCCGAGAGCGGAGAATTCATTATTTATTATGAATATTAGTCAATTTTTATTTAGTCAAAAAAAGCGGGTCGCGGGCAGCGGCGGGCGGCAATTAACTGACCGAACCCTACAATTACGGACAGTAAATTTCTGGACGCATCCTGAACGCGGCCGTATTGTTCTATCCTGTGGATTAGGTCTGTTGCAGTTCTTAATCTTAGCGTTTGCCTTACTTGAGCACCTTGAAAATTTTGTTTTACCATTTGACATATTATTGAGTATTAGAGTCATAGATGACCACTTACCTAGGGGGTAATCTGTGTTTTAAGCATACTGATACGTGAAGCGAAAGCTTAAGGTACCATTTTGCGAAAATTACGCGGACAGGGTAGTATGGAATTTGGCACAATTACAGTTTATTAGCTGTGACCGCGACTTCGTCCGGGTAAAATTTGGTAAAAAAATAGATTAATTTTTAGCGTGATGATAGCCTTTATCCTTCCTCAATAAATGGGCTATCTAACACTGAAAGAATTTTTCGAATCGGTCCAGTAGTTCCTGATATTAGCGCATTCTAGCAAACAAACAAACTCTTCAGCTTTATATATTAGTATAGATATACAGCAAGGTGTGCGAATGCTAGTAATTTAACAAAATATACGTTATAAATAAATTAAAATATTAAAAGAAAACCTCACCCACACCAATGCCAAACGATTTACACACACTTGTATACATTTTATTATAGGATGAGGTCAAAGCGTAATCATGACAACCGTATGTCATTATCAAATAGATATTCCGCTGTACTCAGCACGTGATAATCTACAAAGGTTATCCGTAGAGCATCCACGAAGTCGCCAGATTCTATCAATTATAACCTTATTAATTCTTAATTGTTATTTTATTCCTATTGAAAATAGAAAAATAATTAGGGTCATTGCGAAGAGATCCCAGCACTAACTAGGATAAATCTCAATTTCAGGGAAATCCAGGGATTCAATAAAAGGCTGTTTCAAGCCCAAAAGTAAATTTTGTATTTGTTTCTAAAACATCAAAATATAATATAAGTAAATAACATAACTTCAGTCTTCGTTCGCTAAAAACTTGCCAATAAAACCACACGGCTTGGGTTCGACGGTGGGGTGCCAGTGTGCTAGGATGTGACTTTTCTGCTGCCATTGGTGCGTTATTTCTTTCAGATTCATAAAACCCTTTATTTGAAATATAATTTTAAATCTTTTTTAAAAGCTTGATAACACTTACATAATCCTAATAAATAGTACCTACTAACTAAGCTCTCTTTCAACATCTTTCTATTGTAATTGATTCAATTAAAGGTGCATGAAATACTAAACTACTTTGCTTAAATCCGCGAATGAATACGAGGGAACATCGGTGCAATGCTGCAACCCGAAAGCTACACCACCGAATCCGCTACCAAAGTACAGCACTACACTGACTTTCCAATGTGCCTCAACGCACGTTTCGCTTCGACACCAAAGCATTATCATGAGATAGACTCTACAAAGGTTATTCGTAGTGTGCATATTCGTATAAATAATAACTAACCAGTACCTTTATCACTAATATGTCTATTACACGCAAGTCAACCACGCATGCATTTCTATAAAATAATTCCCGTAATTTCATTCGGCATTGTTTTTCTGATTTCGGTATATCAAAATGCTTCACTGTGAAATTAAATATTGATAATTATTACATAAGAAACTTACAGGAAGATAATCTGGATAGCAGGAACCGAAAGTGTATTACGAAAACATTTAAAACTAGCCATTACCGCAACTTTATCCGGGTTGGTTTCTATAATTTTGTTTCATTTTCGGGATTTATATTTTTTTCGCGGAACACTAATAGTTTTGTTGAATATAAAATTACCTATGTTATTCCTTATACGATCAGCTATCTCCCACTGATAGTACTAACGGTATTATACCGTTAAAAGTAGTGCATCGGATTCGCAATTATATATAACAATCAACAGATTTTTTCACATTTTTACAGTACATCGTGTACCATCTGTTAAATGTTATATTTATTTAAATTACCCAAAGAGTTGGTGGGGAACTCAAATAAAGCCGTTGGAATTGCACTCTGGTTATTGATATAACTGCTCACCTATATATGGTATATAACGAAAATAAGCTCTATATAAGCTCATGACGCGTTGGTGAGCTTCACAATAGTTGGTGGATAAAATGGGTTTGGCAATTTTCCAACCGGCCATAGTTTTTTGCGACGCCATTACTTAAGATTTTTTGCGACGTATTTATATAACTTTTAAATAAATTATTAGCGTTTATTAGACGTGGTTCGGAAAGAGATATTAAATCGCCGCAAGTGCGAACATGCGCGATCATTTACATTTCTTGATTGACACTTAATAATTACAGAGTAAAAATAAATTTTGACACTATGGTACCTATATCATAGTTTTCATATATATTATATATATATATATATTTGTTTTGCGGAACGCTTAAATAAAACAGCCCTTGTTATTCCACAGGACCCGTATCTGATTCGCTATAAACGTATTTGTTAAATAATTTCAAAAATTTTTTGTCCGATTTCGTTCAAAATAATTTTCCTAATGAGTTTTTAACATGTTCTATATACATAGAAAATTTCAAATCTCTAATTGTACTAGTTTGGAAATGCTAGGGGGGACCACCTTGCGGGCAGACAGACGGACGGACAGACAGAGCGAAATTATAAGGTATAGTGTATACATAGAGGAGGGTAGTTGTTCATAAGAATATAAATACAGAGACAATCTGGTAAGCGAGGCAGCTGTATTACGACCGTCGACTTGGTAACAACTATCTAAGAAAATTGAGATCAGTGTGAGTACGACGCGTGCATACATCAATTAGTTGAGTTATAATTATATTAAATATATAATAATATTTACGTAGTATCAGTGGATACTACAGAAGGGTTCTTTGTAGTACTACGGAATCCTAAATATGACTAACTACCACTAATTCAGGAATGTTCGACGAGTTAGAAGAACCATCAAGTTACTTGTTGGCTAGTCTTTCCAAAATGATCGGTTTTAGGTAGAAGATAGAAAAAGAAAGTAACCAAAGCAATGACTTACAGTTCAAAAGGCGGCAAGGCGGCGCGTTGTCTAAAACGTAAACGGCTCAGGACCCAGCATTCACCTGAAACGAAAATACAACGTTACATTTTAACCTCAATAGCTTAAAAATAGAAAGGACGGTTTGAGATCCAAGATACCACCCGGTTTGATATTCGACCTTGCTGATTTATTGTCGCATTCTCTCCTGACGTAATCAAAGGACAGTTTTAATCTTAAAAGTTTAAACAATGTTACAAAATAATACAAACACAACAACATATAAGTATACAAATTTCATCAAAATCTGTCCAGCCGTTAGCCGCGGATTGAAGAATTTTTCTTTAGGAACGTCTAATATTCCCGTTTCTGCTACAGCTACGCTTAAACTAAAAGCTTGTGTCAAGAATGGGTGCGACAATACCCCAAAGGCCTCGATATTCCAAAGGGGTACGTAAGCTGATTTCAGCTCAACCCTTCTACCGTTGAGCTATTGAGGATCTTGAGGAATAACATATATAGAAATTATAAACAGGACATTATATAAAACTAGCTGTAGTCTGCGAGTTCGTTAGCGTTGGCCACCCTCATCACTTAGAGATTTAAAAAATAGTTTACTACCGATTCTCGGACCTACCAAATTTTCATAGCAATCGGTCAAGCCGTTTCGGAAGAGGTTAGCAACAAAGACTGTGATACGAGAATTTTATATATTAGATGTATACAAAACAGTAATTTATTTATCATTCATTACTCTAACGATCATCCTTTTTCGATTAAAATAAAGGACATCGCTGTCATTTAACTGGGTTAAAGTTTGATTCAGCCCTATTTCGTTACTAGTAAAGCACATTTTCCTTTGAACCCTATTATTGGGAAGGCGTTATTGCTCGAAGGCTCTATCAATAATCTATCATATTTCGGCGATGAAGGGGGAGAAATGTAAACGAAAAAGGATTAGGTATTGGATCTCGAACTACGTTTAGTAAATAAGAGTTTCTTTTCATATAAGCAAAGTGAAAAAGGTACATACTGCCTACCTGAGGGTAAGCTGCCACGGAAGCCTAGGTATAGACATCTATTGCATATTTAAAATAAAACTATAAATTAATATATAAAGCTTTGTTTGTTTGGATTGATAAGTGTCCAGTCCTAATACTTGTTTTTTCAAATATCCCACCTCTTCCGTGTTTCGGACGGCACGTCAAACAGTGGGTCTCGGTTAATGTCACTGAATAATATTAATCGTGATGACGCCAGGTGACAATCGGTCATCGTAACTCATTCCACAGCCACATCCTTTGCAATCTAGGCGGATCCTGGTACGAGACTAGGATAAAGCTAGGAAAAAGAAAAAGGAAGAATCAAAGCAATAATTTAAGAATAGTGTTATTCTAGATCATACTCAGATCCTGTTTCCTTTTTTGTTCCCTGGTTAAATTGATAATGTTTGAAAGAATAAACAAAGAACTAGAAAGAACCCAAGTAGTAATTAGAGGTAGCGCCACGCTTGCAGTCCTTTTCGAAGAGGACCTAAAGAGGTGCCTCTTTCTCACATAAGATCGGCGTCAAGTGGCGACAATAGTGTCACGTCAATTGATGGTATTGTTGTCGCATTTCGTTCGGTCTGTGAGACTTCCCGGTGGCCTAAACTCGTCATTGAAGGCGGGCAACGCATCTGCTAGCCTCCTGGTCACGCAGATGTCCATGGGTGTCGGTAGTCATTTAGGTAACGAACCGCTTGCTCGATTGTCTCTTGTAACATAATAAAAAAAGAACAGTCACATTTCATTTATATCACAAATAGGATTTTAACATCGATGATGTGATGATCCCAAAGAAATTTATTATAACCTGGTTTCAATAATTGCGATAACGTGCAAACAGAAAGATATGTTTTTTAAGTTATTTTAGAATTTGTTGCTGTAGAAGCCATACATTTAATCTTCGCCGCGTCTAGCCTCATATGTTAAAGAATGATAGGGTTTCTTTCATTAACTCTACATTCTTGGGCGTGTTAAGACGGCCACACTGTCATTATTTTTCGACGGTCTTTCGAAATATTTCCATAATTTTTTTTCCTGATTCATTTTGTAATTATTTTGCTGAATGTTTTAATGTAACGGAATTGTCATCTCAGTTTTCTCAAGTACATTCACTCTTTTAGAATAATTGGTCGTTCACATTTCTTGTGGATTGTTCAAAGAGACTAAGGCACTTTGTCTAGTCTAGTCTTTATAGCCAAAAAACAATTAAATGAAACATATAATGGAGGCTATTTTTAAAAGGCCTTTTTCTAGAACAAAAAACTCTTATTGATAAAATCAAACACGTGACGTCGAATCAGTAGAGTTCTTTCGTCTCTATGTAATAGAAAGTAATTACTCGCCTAGAAAGTATAGTAAATAAACAATTCCATTCAGCAACACCCACCATATTTGTAGCAATAGATTTAACTTTGGAACCTTTCAGAAGATTAGGGCAAATTGACACGTGACTTTCGTCCAACAATATGATGTTTATTTTAAGAATAAACAATACTTTCTTCAAAACAGGTTTACACACATAGATTCGGTAGAAATTTGAGCCTCAATAGCTCAACGGTATAAGGTATGGACTGAAATCCGCAAGGTACCCGGTTCAAACCCCTTCGCCGTTGGGGTATTGTCGCACCCACTCCTAATACAAGTTTAAATTTAAGCTTAGTAGGAGGGGAAAAAGGGAATATTAGACATATCTAAAAAGTATTCCTAATATTCTTTAAAAAAAAAAAAATATTCTCTATATTAAAATGGAAAATGCGATAAGTCATGTATTAACTCAAAATATATAATGTACCTTAGAAAGTAAAGTTGAGGGATTTTCGATTGTGAAAGACTTTTTCGACTTTAATAATGGCTAATAATAAAGAAATACACAAGATTAACATAATACAATGGAACGCTCAAAGTATAAATAATAAGTTAGTTGACTTTGTTTAAGAATTTTTTATATCAAGAGAAGATTCTCATTGCGGTAGTTTGCGAAACATGATTGGGCTCAGATATAGACTTAAGAATTAGTGGATACAACATTTACCGAAAAAACAGGTATGATGGTTATGGGGGTGTGGCAATACTTACTCATTTTTCTATTATGGCTTTACAAGTCGATGATGATTTAAATTCAGATATTGAATTTTTACATATAAAAATTTTTAATTGTTCAGAAATATCACATATAATCACAGTTTATTGTGCGCCATCTGTTAAAACTAGCCAAAATGATTGGGAAGAAGTTTTCTCCATGATCAATAGAAATAAGCTTGATTTAGGTGATTTCAATGGCCATCATTTCAATTGGTTAAATAGAGTAGATCAAAGAGGTAACCAAATATATGATTCTATCATAGATAGTAATTTTGTTATACTAAACAGGAACATTCCTACGCGAACCAAGCTTGTCAACAGTATTTTACAAGAATCTTCTCCTGATTTATCAACAGCCTCCTGAGATATATCTTTAAAATTAGACTGGTCTGTGCCAAACGATACATAAGGTAGCGATCACCGTATTATTAAAATTTCCTCATATCGCAATCCACCACTTAAAATGAGTAAAATGAGAAATTATAAGAAAGCTCATTGGGATCAATATAAAGAACTATTAGGATACATATTTAAGGATTGCCCGATTTCTTTGCAATATTGCGTTTTAGGATTGAGTCTTTTTGGGACAGACTTCGTCATTCCAACAATAAGATTCTCCAGACGATGAACGAACATATGGATGTTACCATCTACCCGCTAATAAATTAGTATGTATGTCAAAATGTAATTGTATGTCAAGATTAAGTCTAAACCCTTGATTATGTTGACATTTAATTTAATTTGTAATTTAATTTTAATCTAATTTTGTAATTTTTTTTTTAAATTATTTTTTGTAATATGTGTGGGCCCCAGATGCCTGTAAATAAAGATTATTATTATATTACTCTACCTAAAGAACCACAAGAAGCATACGATTTACCAGATTATTTGTATAGGAAAATTGAATGGACACGTACTAATTCCAAGTATAGCACAAGAACAACTGTGATTCGCTTGGTCTCTCATTCCCATAGAACTGCTGCATTCCGAGGTAGTTTTAAATACGCGGCCAGTAAATGCTGGAATAACATCCCACCTCCCGTTCGTGAGTTGAAAACGTTATACTCTTTTAAGTCCAAGCTAAAACTTTACTTATTAGAGGAACAAAAGAAGTAAACCTGCTTAGCTCTGAAATACTCACGAAAAACAATTATATTCTAGCATTATACTCGCCCACCATCAGTACGTGTAAATACCAGGGTTCATATCAATGGTCAGGTAGTAAGAAGACGAAGATTTATTAAGTCTGTAAATTGAGATTGTTATGTGAAATTTTTATGTATTTATAATTAGTTTACTATTAATTTTATTTTATTTTTACTTTTTTTTTTTTGGTCGCTTCGTGACCTATGTGCGACGCAAAATGGGTTGCGTCTGAAAACCAGCGCTGCAGCATTCCTTGTGAATTCTGCAGCATCTGGATTTGGCTACATCTTTTGAATTTCTAAGCCAAGGAGGGTCATGGGGGTCAGAAGGGGCAGCTGCCCCCGTGCCCTCCTTTAGTGACGTTATTGGAAATGAGTAATAACGTGAATTAAATTTATTATTATTATTCATTTAGAGCCTATTATTTCCCACCACGCAAAGGCTTTCCGTAAGGTTATACCTAAGGGTATAAAATTAAATTTAACTTTGTAAAATTTAATATATAATTTCTTCAATTTTAACAAATGGATTTGTTGGCGAAAGGCATTTGATAAAGAGTGTAAATGTAGGTTCAAAACATATTTTTATTTAAAAAATAAAGAAAGGAAGGTTCTTCTCTCTTTGTCTTAATCGGTTAAACAGAAAATTAATGGAAGACAAAACAATACACTCCAAAATATTTGTTTCGAACATTAGATTATTTCGTAAGGACATTGGGCGAAACAGTGACAAACAAATGCTTTCACAATTATTGTTTTGTGAAAGGAGAAAGATGCGGCATTAATATTGACATGGCGATGTTTTGTTTTTTGTCCAGCTCTAAGTGATACGAACGAATACGTTTTGGCTTAAAAAAAAAAACATTTATTCTGTTCTGAAAAAGTACAACTGAATACTGAAAGTCTATTCTCCAGAGTCCAAGTTACATTTAAAACTATTTTGTTTATGAAAATCTGCTTTAGTCGGATGTGGGATCATAATGTATGTAATAAATGTGAGTTACAAAATGTACAGACACGAATTAACTTATATTACGGATGGCGTATTCTGTAAAAGATGAAATAATTACACATACGATAAGAAAAATAAATAAAAAGAATAATTTCATAGAGACCGTGAAATATCTGCCTGAAGTCAAAAATGCCACCAAAGTCATACAGATTTTTTAGCCAAAGAAAATCATTTTTGTTATAAAATTGGTGTCCCTGTTTAAGGCGCATCCGGCCAAAGTTTGTTGGCCATTTACATATAAATTAGCGTTCTCCTTGCTATAATTTAACCATTTACATTTATTTAAATGTTGATTGTTGCTTCATTTTAAAGGCAAAGCGGAAATGTTGCAACTTTACTGGAACATTGCTACACCAAACTCTAACCACAATCATGTTATTTTTTTTTTTTTAAGATTGGTTATATTCGCGTTCAAACTCTGATCTTATGTATGGATGAAGTTTTCTATAAAATTAAAATTTATCTACCATCGCATTTTCTTTTGTTTTTGGGTAAAAATGCTATATTAAGGTGAATAGAGTTTTTAGGTCATTTTAATATATTTTATAGATGACATTATCGGAAGTAACGCGGTTTAAATGAGTTTTTTTGGATGTATATTGACGATTGTAATGATTAGTCGAATTATATAAGAACTTGTTGTTACTTGCGGTTTCGTCCGCGTAAAATTAGGTGAAAATTTTTTGTCCTATATATAGCCTTCCGCAATAAGTGAGTTATCTAACACAGAAATAATTTTTCAAATCGGACCAGTAGTTCCTGAGATTAACGCGTTCAAACAAACAAACAAACTCTAGCTTTATACATTAGTATAAGATTCTTAAGATTTTTATATTTAAGTTTCATTTTTTGGGGGTCAGGTTACTAAGTTATCTTCTACACCTTCTACAACATTGCAAAATTTTAGTTATCTGTTGGGTAGTTAAACTATAACAGACAACTTACGTCTGGCATCCACGTTACGGTTACAATATAAAACGATACAAGGAAAATTAACTTACAACTAAAGTGCATGAGCTGTTTTATATAACATAATGTTATTAAACTTCTCGACACACAATTTACGACCTCCTCAGCAACATTAGCATGACCACATTAGAAAAAATCGTTGCCTAACATCCACTCAGATCTAGTGAAAAATATGCAAGAACAAAACGATTATAATTCACATTAATTATATCTTTATGAAAGTATAAAAATATGTATACGCAGCGTATAAATTTCAAAGTGGAGCAATTTCTGCTAATTAGCAATAGGAGAGCAAGCGTTAATACGTTGTTCGTTTAATCATTAAATGTTAATTCACCTTTTTAAAACTGCACACTTTCACAACCTTGAACACACAGTGTTCACTTTCACGTATGTATTTAAAGTTTTATATAGTATGGACAATAGTAATATAGAATCTATTTTGTTACGTAAAGCTCGTGGTAAGCAATGATGCACTCTTATGACATCTTAATGCATAATCAGTATTAGTAATTAAAATGCAATTATTACAAGCATTGTAATAATGTAATTGATTAGAATTTTGCACACCTTTTTTGGTGTGATTGAGTGAACCCTAACAAAATCATGTAACATCTTTAATAACCCCCTTTAAATATATAAACGAATATGAATACAGTATGTTGAGCCTTAAATTATTAAATGTTAATTCAACTTCTCAAAAGTGTACACTCTTATCTTGAGCACGAGGATGCGACTAAAATAAAAGTGTTCACTTTTACAACTATATTTGAAGTTTATGTAGTTAGATGTATTCTAAAATAGAACTAGCATTAATACGCTGTTCATTAAATTGTTAAATGTTAAATCATCTTTACAAAAGTGTACACTTTCACAACCTTGAACACTAGGGAGCGGCTACAAATACACTGTTCACTTTCACGGACGCATAAAGCGGTAATTCACAGCTTATGGGAATAGTGATAGAATTTTTGGATAAAATAGCTATTTTAAAGGTGAGTGATAGAGCAGTCTGTGACGTCCAAATTTCTTTATATGATTTTTTATGCTCATATTTAAGAAGCAGACTACTATTTTTGATGATTGGTTGGGATACGATTTTTAATTTTCAAGAAGATTAGGTCAGTGCGAAGGTTAATATTTTTAAGCAAGCATAATTTTTGAAGCCACGTAAAGGGCAGATAAATATTTAAATCTTTCTCAGTGACATTCCGCGATATATGTAGATAAATAAAAATAATTGGGTCAGTAGAAATTACATTTATTATAACTAGGTAATTAATCGAAGTAGAAATGTAATAATTTAATGTAATTCCAACGTGTAATTTATTTGTTTTAAACGATGTGCATCGGCAACGGTAAGGCACCGTTGCGTCGCCGCGTGCGTTTGCACTTTTGCAGCCAGTTGACCACCGTCCGGCAACTAAAAAGCACGCTCTACACGCCACTCGCAAGTTAATAACGATACTGGCACGCGAGAAACAATTAAAACGCCCAATTAAAAGGAAAACATTGTCTATGGATGCTACGCGCGCGATATAAATTTCGAACGAAACTATTTTATATTTGGAATGTGATGTGTCTTCAGTGACGTGACAGATGAAATATGATTTTTTTTCTTTACATACTGAAATGAGTTTTTAGTTGTTCTGTATCCAGTTTTCGGATTTAGAGCTTCATTCAGTGCCGGATTTATTTGCTGCTGAGATTGATCAAAATATTAATTTCTAAAATTAGTTAAGAATAAAACAAAATAATCTAATCAAAGTAAAAGACAAAGTACTTACTAAGATATATATGTATATTTTTCATAAACTGGCTATCAGAGGAAAGAAAATATGCGCGCTCAGTGCTCTCTCTTGCTCCTATTGTGATACAGACCAAAGGCCTGCATTGTCTTATATATATGAAACGTAATAAGAAAAGGTGTGCTCACACCTGTCTTGCCCCTACAGTAATATACGAAACTTAACTCTCTCCCTTTTTCTCTTTACTAACTTTAATCGCCCTTTCAACTTATAATCCCCTCGTCCGATCGCACTTTTTGTAACACTCGTGACATGCATTCAGCTTACTCCCCAAGTCAAGCATGCATAGAGGAGTTTCACTTCAAAAATTTATTATAAGCTTAAGTAATTATTTCGCTCTTGCTATTAGCTTGGAAATAAATCCACATAACAACTGACTAATGTGTGACGAATTTGTTAGCATTCCATGGATTCACTGTGCAGGTGCCATCCATCGCGTTGTAGAGGTTATTCATATCAGTGTCTGGAACTGTCACCCAGATTTAGGTTTAAGAGTACCCTTTTTATAATGGCCACTAACACTTACCTCCACTACCAGTGTTCCCTTTTCTACCTAGCTAAATCTGATAGGATCCAACTAGTGTGACTTTAGATGTCCTTTTTTAATAAAGAATGGTTTATTATGAATTAAATTGAATACCCTATGAGTATAAAAAATATCAATTTGTTTTCTTGTGTTTGTACTTAGATGGTACTAGTGATCAGTCAAGCTCCATGATTTTTGATGAAGCACCAATTAGAATGGATCAATCACTGCCTGATAATCGAACTTCTCCTGGTAAGGAACTTAGCTTAGTTTAAAGCTTTTTACATTTGTCTGTGTATGAACCATGACACCATGAACTCCTAAACCATCTAACAATATTTTTATCTTCATATATATTTTTAAGTTCACATTTACAATATAAATAAATTAAGCGTTTGCAATAATAATAAAAATATGTCATAAAAATATCAAATTAACAAAAAATCTTTATGAAAAGTATAATTGTTAAAATAACCTGGTAAAGTTATGTGATGGTACAGAACCCTTAGTGTGCTAAAACTGGTGTATTTATTAGTCTGGCTGTCTTCCAGATTCTACAGATATAGCTTTAGGATTATCTGTTGAAGAACCTGAAAAACGGTGTCCAGAAGGGGATACATGTGTTACCAGTACAAGAAAATATGAACAAGATGCATTTGAAGCTCCACAAAAAAAGTGGGCTGATTGGAAACCAAATAAGTGTATGATATAATTAACCCAAATATTATAACTATTACAATACATAAAAATATGTACTAAGAATTTAATTGATTTTTTTACAGATATAAAAACATTAAAAAGACCTTTCGAAAAATTAACAGAAGCTAAGTTAGAAATTATTGCTTTGCAAAAACAATTAATTCAGGAAGAATTTGAAGAAAAGAAATTAAAAATGCAGTTATTAACAGAAGAAATAGAACATAAAAAAGATTTATATGAATTGGAGAAGAAAGGAATGGAACTTAAAAGAGAGTTACATGAATTGGAAAAGAAAGAAATGCTTTTAAAAATATATATTTTAAAAACTGAATTAGAAAATAAAAACAAGTAATGCACATGTTAAATTCTTATTCAATTACTATATATAATTGGCTCGCAAAACATTGGAAGCAATTAAAGGCGCTTCGAATTCTTTGTCTTGAAATTTGTAACCCGATTCGAAAGTCGTTTTTGTGACTCAGTATCAAATAAAATATATAGTAAAGAGGTGGAGTTCTATTTACATTTTCGAGAAAAATCTAGGAATAAAAAAATATGGTCGGCGGTAAAAAAATATAAATAAACGACAAAAGACTCGCGGAAACGCTTTTAAGTGTAGATAAAAAATTCACAGCATTCGGGGAAATTGAAGAAGATTTAATAAGTTTTTACGCCGATCGTAATTCATAATGGCCGGGGCGAAATCCGCTTCCCGGGAGATATTTTTATGTTGTTTATATTGACGATCTATCATTTTGCAGGACATTTAACTGCTTTGAAATTATCGATACGGCCTCGTAAAATGTTTAACGGTTGGATATCAATCAGCGTAAATGCCTTCCGTGTTTGTCCAATAGAGTTTCGAGTTTGTCCATTTTAAAAGTGGACCAAAAAAGTATATATACGTCACTGACACACAACAGTTTGGTTAATACTTCATACTATGATGTAATTATCTAAGGCTTTTTTAATACAACGACGTTGTTATATTTGACAATGAATAGATACATGGTCATCATTACTGCGCTTTGGCACCGTCGTATAATGTATACATGTGTGCATAAATCGTTTGGCATTGGTATGCGTGTGGTTTCAATTTTTCTGTATTAATCGTCGCGTTGTCGTGGGTGTCACTACTGGTGGCCCCCGATTACTTTGATTAAATTTACGAATAATATTTATAATTCTTATATCGCACGCTTTGTCACAAACTGACCTAACTCAAAAGACCTGTTTTTTTGAGTTAGGTCAGTTTGTGACAAAGCGGAACTAGTCGTAAATGACCGTTTTGTCATTTACGACTGGTTCCGCTTATAATTTGCTAAAAACACCATTACAATAACAAATTATGTATTTTAATAATAGTTAATGGAGTGATTAATAGCTTTGAAATGTTATTTTAATAATATTTTATGATTTATTTGTCTTTCTTAGCAAAAAAACTTATTTTAGTTGAATAGTTAAAAATAGCTGTATCTCAGTGTTGGATGGAGATATCGAAATAGTTCTTAGATTGGCAGATAGAGAACGCTAAAACGAAGCTACCTGTATCAATAACTCGCTTTAGACATAAAACATAATCGGTCTATTTATGACTAAATGTGCGATATCTTCGGTACAATATTAACTTGGTTACCTCAGTCACATGTGTCATCGATAGAAAAGGGCTTCTTTTGATCGTACTGAATCCTAAATCAATTGTCGCAATTATTGTATCCAAGGATAATAGCTATATGAAAGATATTTTGGTATGTGGTGCCAATTGATGCTAAGTTCTTTGAGCTCATTTAAATCACAAGTAAAATGTATATTTAGTAAGTAGCTTGCAATAGGTATTAAGTTTTCACTCATTCTTTCAGTCTCTTACACAACTCATCATATTCTGTAATAATAATAATAATCGATCGATCTATTATCACTGACAGGTGTATTGAAGCCAATAAACCTGATATAGTGTTGGTAGATCGATCAGCGCGCCGGGCAATAATTGTTGATATAAATGTTCCACATTACGATAATCTCATTAGAGCTGAAAAAGAAAAATTAACTAAATATTTAGACCTTGCTCATGAGATTACTGCCATGTGGTAGAAACATAAACAATATGCTCTAAATAATGTCACCTTTACGTCCTCACTACACTTTGCGAAGCGACGTGCAAGCATGTTGCTTCTAACAGCCAGAGCTCGGCGTTCTCTTTCGATGTCTCGGTCATCAACGAGATCCTCAGTCAATATATGACCGAGATATCTGAACTGTTTTACCCTTTCGATTACTTGCCCATCGAGAAATACTGGCGGAACTGTTTCCGGGCCTCTGCCTGAACGAAATAACATCATTACTGTCTTTTTAACATTGTATTTTAAGCCATGTTCTTCAGCATATCGTTCACATACACTTAACAGCTTACGAAGTCCCTTGATTGAGGGACTGAGAAGGACCATGTCATCGGCATAACTGAAATTATTCATACATGTTGTCCCAATGTGACAACCAACCTGCATTGTTCTCAGTTCCTCAATCAAGTCGTTGATATACAGGCTGAAGAGGTCCGGAGACGTCAACCCTCCTTGACGAACGCCGCATTCTAACCGATACTCGCTAGAAGTCGCGTCGCCCCATCTTACACAGTTAGTTTGGTTGTTATACCAGAATTTCAACAGATTCAGCGTTTTTAGAGGGACATTAGAGTTGTGCAGTTTCTCCCACAGTAAAGTATAATTTACCAGATCGAAGGCACGACTTAAGTCAAGGAAACATGCATAGACAGAGGTACCTCTACTTACATAATAGTTAACTGTTCCTTTTAAACTGAAAATCGCTGAATCTGTTGCAAGACCAGGACGGAAACCAAACTGCGCGTCATTCAACCTAATATTATTGCTTAAACTGGAGTATAAGAGCCTTTCTAGTATTTTTCCTAATATGTTTCCAAGAGAAATCGGTCTATAGTTTTTGAGACTAGAGAGGTCACCTGTTCTATTTTTTGGAATCGGAACCACCACTGTTTGCATAAGCTTTTTAGGCAGGTATCCGTAGTTAACACAAGAAGTGTAGAGTTTAGCCAGAGACACGTAAATGTCATCGCCTGCATACATGACATGCTCTAAGCTCAGACCATCTAGTCCTGGAGCTTTTCCTATTTTCATTTTACGTACTACTGCAGCCACATCTTCAGGAGTAAAAGTTACATTGTCAGTTATTGCATCAGGAGATATTTTCGGCATGCACGTAGTCCTAACTGGCAGTGAATTAACCCTAAAGTGTTGTGAAAATAATTCAGCAATATTTACACGATCACTTAAACCTTCTACATTCATAGGAACGTTCGATTTATATTTAATAGAATTTGTAGTTCGCCAAAACTTCACGAAATTTTTGCTGGCTCTGTGCCTCGTTAACATATCTAACTTTAGCTTTTCCTCGTTATTTTGACACCATTTGAGTTTATTTTTGAAACATTTACGGCTCTCAATCATTTTATCATAAAGTTCCCCAGACTCTGGCTTACCATGACAATACCACCAATGATAGTTCATTTTTGCTTTATGATGTAGTTCTTTAACGTGATAGTTCCATCCAAAGATCTTCTTTGGCTTTCTCAGTGCACTTGTCGAATTAGCGCTTAGTTTAGCACCCTTTTGCAAAACGTTAACAATATTATTATAAAAATCATCAATTAAATATAAGTGCTGAATACAGCTATATTCTAAACAATCATTACATTGACTAGACAGACGTAAAGAGCTTAACTTATCGGTACAATACCTATTGTATGAACTAATTTGATCAACACGGTTATTTATCATTAATGTTTGCCATAAACAGTTCTTCAAAACATAATCAGAACAAAGCAGCTAGGGTCATCAAGTCCGCACGAGAAGCCATAGCAGGCAAAAGGTGGAGGAGAGGTGGTAAAAAATATTGCGCCATAATCACCTTAGATGTTAAAAATGCGTTTAATTCCGCATGTTGGGGTCGCATCATGGAGGGGTTGCGAAAGATGGAAGTCCCGCATTATATCATGAGGATCATTCAGAGTTATTTCTCCGAAAGAATCCTCAGCTATGGTACAGATAAAGGATCTGAATCATACAAAGTCTCAGGTGGCGTTCCTCAGGGTTCCGTTTTAGGGCCCCTATTATGGAATGTGATGTACGACGAAGTCCTAAGGCTTCCCTTGCCGGAAGAAACCACCCCGATAGGCTTTGCCGACGATCTCGTGATCGTGGTGTGTGGTAAACTTCTGGAGGAGATCACCTACAAAGCCAATAAGGCGGTCGCAACCGTTCGGCAGTGGATCTCATCCGCAGGATTACACCTAGCGGACCACAAAACCGAGGCGCTGCTCGTCACAAGCAGGAAGGTAAGGGAAACCATCAGCCTGACCGTTGGAAACATTGATATCCAATCCCAGTCTTCGCTAAGATATCTTGGAGTGCAGATCGACGCCAGATTACGCATCGACGAACACTTGAGAATCATTAGTTGCAAAGCAGCGCGAGTGACTAACGCGCTGGCCCGAATTATGCCAAACATCGGCGGACCCGGACAAAATCGGAGGAAACTCCTTGCGACTGTTTCCAGCTCTATCCTTCTATATGCAGCACCGATATGGAAGAGCGCTATGTTGGTGCAATCATACGCTCGCAAAGCTAATAGTGTGTACCGGCGAAGTGCCCTGCGAGTCACGAGAGCATTCCGCACTGTCTCTTACGACGCAGTCTGTGTCGTCGCCAGCATGCCACCGATTGATCTTCTGGCCGAAGAACGCGACCGTATTCACCGACGAAGACGAGAGGAACTGGATTTGCCTTGGCAGACCATCACAAAAGAAGAACGGTTAAATACCCTTTGTAAATGGCAGAGTCGTTGGGACGCATCCTCTGCAGGAAGATGGACTCATCGGATGATCCCCGACATCGGAAAATGGTGGGAGAGGAAACATGGGAAGGTTGACCATTACCTCACTCAATTACGAACGAACCACGGAAGTTTCAGGGCAGACTTAGCCCGTTTCAAAATAGAAGAGGTACCATCTTGCCCACATTGTATCCATTTGGACGAAACGGCGGAACACGCGTTCTTCCTCTGTCCGAGGTATTCTGTAGAGAAAAATGAGCTGGACAGAAGGCTGGGACAAACAGCGGTGCCAGAAAACCTTGTTGGTCTCATGCTGGTAAGAGAAGATAATTGGAAGGCCGTAGAGGAATACGCAGCCCTTATTGGGAAGAAACTGCGTGCTCAGGAGCGAGAAAGGAGAGGACTTGGTGTAATGCACAGAACTTGACGAGGTAGGGTGACCACCTAGAGCCCCCCACGAAGTAATGCCTGACGGCAGTTCCGTGGGGTGGCTAAATGGGGGTTGGTTTTAGTGGGTAAGAATCCCACACACGGCTAGGTACGGGCCTAGTCGCGTCTTTTGAAGATTTCCAACGCCCATCGTAGAAAAAAAAACAAAAAAAAAGATATGCGTCATTCAAGGTGGATAAGGTAGTTAAATCTCGGAATATTCATGTAGGAATACCAATAAGTAATAATCTTAAGGTATAAAAATCGACTGTACAAGCCTTTGTCACCATGGAACACGAGCAAAGGTATGTAATTGCGTTCAATCTCAACATATTAAACACTTTTCTTTTTTTCTCCGAATACACAACATAATGTAAAACAACAGACAAATTAACGCACACACAAATACGTACATGTGCCCGCGATCACAAACACACAATTCGTAAACACAAACATCTTGCATAGATATTGTTGCAAACCTAGCCGACAATATGAAGTTGTGCACGATGTCAATATTTACACAAAACCACACACACACTTAAATACGAACACACACATATGCACCCACAGACACACACACACATTTGCGTCGTGGTTCGTAAGGTAAAGTCACGGTCTCAGCGTAATGCCGGGGTTTTAACTATAGCGCTGGTTTTCAGATAGGACCTTAAAGATAATTGAAATTATTTACAGATAAAATGTTTTAACCAACTTCCAAAAAAGGCGGAAATTTTCTATTTGTTTGTGTGTTTTTTGGTATTGTTATCGTATGTTACGCGATTACTCCGCCATTTCTCAACCGATTTTGATGATTCTTTTTTTAATTATGAAAATGTATATACATCGATAATATTTTTATTTACTGTCAACTAAAAATTTTAAAATGAATTATTTTAAAATAAAAAGAAAACCGCCTTCAAAAACCTTAATTGTTCTAGTAACGGCTTGGATAAGCATATAGAAGACGAGATGAACGGGGACGAGTCTACCGGCGGTTTTAGCGGCGGGCTGATAGAAGAGCTCGCCTCGCTGTTCGAAGGCGAACTCAAACCTGTTGCACCTAAAGCTCAGAAAAAAGTTCCCATGCCTCCAGAGTGAGTACCATTGTTATGCAGACGTGACAAATTTGGGTCTTTTAATACATTTATTAATGCCTTCTACATTATACATGTTTAATATTTTCAAAATTTGATTTAATTTTTATACCAAATGCTTTGATTTTTGGACCAGGGTAAGATGGGCGGGCTGTTGTAAAAATATACTCTAGCCAGCTAAATTACTTATTGTTTAAACGTCCAGCCTGGACCTGAGCCGCTGGGTGTCTCTGGAGGGCGGCTCGTCGGACAGTTCGAGCTCGGAGGCCGACGGCGCCTCGGAGGGCGAAGCCCTGTTCACGGCCCCGCAGCCCGACCTCAAGCCCACAGCGCAGTTCACGCCCGAGGAGCTGCAGATGGTATGACTTTAGCACTACCGACCGAACGATTGCCATCTGACGTCATCCTCGGAACCCCCACGATCTCAACAACCCCCCGACTAATATCTCTCAGTTTTAAGAACCAAACACAGATCAAGCAAGTGGCATTAAATGACCTCTTCTTCCACGAACTCAAGAAGAAGTCGCAAGTCGCAACAACGTCCATTACCTTGACCCAGCAGAGGGTCAAGACACTTGAGCACCCCCAAACTATTACAGTCCATTAAGAACCCCAAACAAGCAACGTGACATTAATCGTTACTAACGGCCATGTCTCCCCGCGCAGCTGCGCGAGGCGCGGCGCCAGGAGCAGGCCAGCAACCCGCACTACCTCAAGGACGACTCCCCGCGCTCCTACCAGGACGACGTGCATGAGTTGGTGCGACGTGGCCATTCTCAGTATCCAGGAGCCAATTATATAGTGAGGGATAATGGAGAGAGAATAGTTGGAGGACATCATTTTTTTATGTTACAAGGGGCAAACGAGCAAGCAGCAGGCACCTAAGTGCCTAACCGACTCCCATGGACATCTACACGACCAGAAGGCTAGCAGATGCGTTGCCAGCCTTTAATGACGAGTTTAGGCCACCGGGAGTCTTACGAAGCGAACGAAACGCGACAACAATACCATCACTTGACGTAACAGCATTGCCGCCTCTACACGCCGATCTCATGTGAGAAAGAGGTACTGGTCCTCCGACGCGCCGGCCCAATTCGGCTACAAGCGTGGCGCTACCTCTACTTAATCATGAAATCCAAAGCCCAATATGGTACGTATTTGGTCGGACCATCGAAATGTCCAAAGAACTCAAGAACTCTGCGAAGGCAGATCGTGGACAGTCTTGTTTAGATTTTTAGTTCACGCTCTATAGATGTGTTGATGCAGAAGGCAATCTAAGGGATTCTTAGCATTCTCCTCCAGCAGCACATCTCAAAGGCGTCTTGCGGTCAGTCTTCTTCAGAGTCCAGGTCTCTGCTTCATAGCCGAATATGGAAAACACGAGTTTGTGAACAAGTTTGACCTTCGTTTTTTTTGAGGTAAGACTTAAAGTATTAGTACTCGTGTGAAATTCAATTATCTTGTTTTTTAATTTTCCTCATCAACCTTAAGTCTATTTTTCTCTTCTTAAAAACCTATCCCGATCTACTTATCGCACGATTACGGTGCAGTAAAAATTTCTATTTGAAGATTGCCTGCAATTATTTATATTGTATTGTATATAACAAGGGACAAACGGGCAGGCGGTTCACTAGAGTTCACCAACGCCCATGGACAACTGCAACACCAAAGGGTCCGCAGATGCTTAGCCGGCATTTGAGAAATGAGTATGCTCTTTTCTTGAAGTTCACTATGTTCTATCGGTTTGGAAATGTCGAAGCTGGATATTGTATATTTGAAAACTCACAAAGAAAACGTAAAAATATAAATCTGAATTTTGAATGGATGTATACCCGTGTGTATAATGCATACACCCGTTTTGATGTACCGCTTTATTGGATGCATCGGTAGAGTCCAGGGGTCCGCAACCTGCGATTTGCGAGCCACATGCGGTTCTTTGGATGTGAACCTGGGTCTGTTTAGATCCATACGCAAATATAATAAGTGATCATATATTTATTATCTAATTTGTTATAAAACACACCGGTCAAATGCGAGTCAGACTCGCACACTAAGGGTTCCGTACCATCACGTAATACATTACTAATTTAATTTTAGATTTATACATTTCATAAGATTTATTTGGTTTACCATATTTACGGTTTACGGAATTTTTCTTCAATTGTACTTCATATGACAGGCACATAGACTGACGAGTAACGAAGTGAATGACTTTCTGCCTTTGAAGTTACGGATCCCTACTGTTATATGAATAGTTCAATAATTTTCTTATGAATAAATAGACTATTTTTTTTTTAAACTTTAATTATGCTTGTACTGTTTATTGTTGCCAAGATTTTTGTAGCCAAGCTAGCTATTTTTTTGTAACTCTTTAAATACTGACATTTACTAAATAGTTATTTTTGACTCTTACGACTCAAAAGGTAGCCGACCCCTGGTATAGTCACATGTGGTTCCGTGCATCCGTTTCCTACGGTTACCGCAGAGTTCCGTTGGGAGCACGTGACGATCCCATACGAACACGCGTTCTGGTAGAATGCACGTTCGGGATTATTTTCAAATAAATTACTTTTTAACGGCTGACATCTTATATATAACTATGAACGCACTTTCGTATAGTTTCTTTTAATATCAAGATACAATGAACTGACTAAAATATTTTCGTTTAGATTCGGGGTTTTTTTAATAATATACTAGGCGTTAGCCGCGACTTCGTCCGCGTAACATTACGTGAATTTTTTTTACGTAATAATATATAGCCTTCATAGATAAATGAGCTATCTAACACTGAAAGAATTTTTCAAATCGGACCAGTAGTTCCTGAGATTAGTGCGTTCAAGCAAACAAACAAACACTTCAGTTTTATATATATATATAATGTATATAATATTGTATTATGCGCACAAGCACCGCCCGTGCAAGCGCGTTATACTAGAATAATTCTACAACGCGTTTTCCTTTAATTACGAATAACGTTTTAACGGATTACAGGACTTTTATTAAGTTATACAAAACTTATTAAAAAGTAGAGATTTTTCCACAAAGTAATATAAACGTGGAACAATTTTAATTTTTTAATACGAATCGCAAATTAAATCTTGTCTCCCCGAAATGCACGCACTTCGACTTGTTTCATGTCAATTATGATAAGAGGATTTCGAAAATGGTCCACGCCGGACATTTTAAAATGGTTATTAAAAAGTTTTATGAATCTCGAATTTTTTATAATAAAAAAGGTTACTATGTATTATGTCCCACTAGAGGACAATAAAGGACATGGGACAGCAAATTATCCTTGATAATCCTATCAAGGATAAGGGGTTATCCGTAAATAACGTCACACGAATTTTACGATTTTTAACCTCCCCCCCTCCCTCCTTTTCACATGTTGTCACAATTACTATACCCCCTTCCCTCAGAGTGACGTCACAAATTTTCCCTTTTTATGCATCTATTCAAAAAAATTAAAATTAAACGGCAGTTGTAATTTTTTTACGTCTTTTTAATTTTGATATATGACGTCACACAGCTTTTGTTCCCTCATCGTCACACAATGTCACATTTTTATGACTCCCTTCCCTCCCCTTAACGTGTGACTACTATGGATGACTCCTAGTTTGCTTTTATTTTTTTAATCCTCGAATATATTATAGGAGTTCAACGATCAAATCCTTCTAACATGACTGTTTTACCAACAGTAAAATTAAATTTAATCATAATATATGTGAAATCTCAACATACCTCAATATGCCACTAAAACAATGAAAATATGTTTAATTTCATCTTCCTTTAAAGTGTAACATTGTAAAGGTGATTTTTCTGTATATTTTTGTTAAGTAAATTATCAAAATGTATTTTTACCTTTAGCAGACAAAACAATTTGTCTGTCTGTTGGCGCAGAGGGCAAAGACCTTGCCTTCCGCTCCGGGGGTCGTGGGCTCGATTCCCAGCTAGAGTCTGGGTGTATTATCTATATGTATGTATTTATTTATTTATTCCCAAAAAAAATATTTGTATATAACATTCGGCCGTTACCTATAATACAGGCATTAAGTCTACCTTAGAACAGACGTCCGTGTGTCACATTATAGTCCTATATATATATTTGTTTATTTAATCATTCTAAAATGACCGTATTCCGATGGTAAAATTCAGTTAATTATACACAAAAAATTTCGTCATATTTTTCTCTATATGCCACCGAAACTCCAGCCGGCATCTAAAACGCAATTAATGCGCGATATTAATTCCGGCATACTTTACGACCAATAAAAACCAACAGGGCCCGAATATTGTTGTAAATTGAAAGGTAAAATAAAAAGAATGTGACTCTTAAGATGTCGGTACTTGTATATGAGCGGTTGATGGTTATTTTATGCTCTTTGAAACAAGGCAAGGGTCAGAAATCGATGCACTTGGCCCATCCGACACGCGGCTGTTGTTCGATAAATCACTACCTTAATAACAATAAAAAAAAACTTAATGCACATAAATAAATTTCAAAATGATTATACATACACGAAACACTGGGCCGGTGATTTTTAAAATTTGCTTTAGTACATTTTGGGCACTTGAAATACTATTTACATAATGTATTAGCTGACAGTTGGATACTTAAAATACTAGTTATATAATGTACTAGCAGACCCGACAGACGTTGTCCTGCCCGAACGTTGGGTTACTTACTATCTACTACGTACTATTATGCTATAATTTTATCCCCGGTCCCGTTTCCATCACCATCCCTGTTCCCGTCCCAAAATAATTTAATATGGCGTTCTCAAATTTTCCAATTTTCCGCACAATTTTCTTAATTTTTTTCTTTCATAAGAACTTTGTCCTGATAATATCAAACATAATAAAAAGGAATGATCGAAATCGATCCAGCCGTTCACGCGTAATGCCGTAATCAAGGAAATTTGGAATTCATTTTTTTTTCAATATGTGTAATAGCGAAGGGCTGCCTAGCACAAAATTCGCATAACCATACAAAGATGAAATTCATCAAAGAGGTAGTCTATACTTAGCATCCGCTAAAAACGGATTTTTTGATAGGGCCAGATAAGGAGGTCTTAAGGTCCAATTCAGTTTTACGCCGATGAAGTCACGGGAACCAGCTAGTAAGATATAAAGGTCAAACTGAGCCTCGATATCTCAAAGATTGAAGGTTGGACTTCAATCTCTAAAGCGCTCGGTTCAAACACCGCTTGGCTATCTTCTATTATTATGCATAACTGAAAATTTACAAAAACCTTTAAGCGTTGGAATTTTTTGTTTTCTTATTGCAATCGGCAGTCTTTGAATATAGTGGGAGTATGACATAATTTTCATATCGAATCCCTTTGAAGTCCAATGAGAGCCGCTAATCCGGTTTTATTGGCTGTTCATTCTCTCACTTAACAGATATTCACGATATCCAGTTATGACTGTGATATTAAAGGTATGCTTCCAATTCACAATTGTAAACGTAGCGGATTAAAAACGCCATAGAAACGATATAATATTTACTGCATTGTATCATATTTAATGCGATGTATTTAACGCCATGTACTTGTTATTGTACTTAACAGTATGTAATAGGTAACAACCATCTTTCCTTAATTCTATATGTACTGAATATAAATAATTTAGATCACAATTTAGAAAACATTAATACAGGTTCGTTAAAACATTCTACTCAAAATAGGTATAAGACGCATATAATTTTATCCCGGGTTACCTAGGTTTACCGGGTTACCTAGGTTTATCCCGGTCTGGTTCCAGGGTCCACTTAAATTGCAGAAGATGTGGCTGTTCGGCGAATTAAGATGGCTGACTGTCATCTGAAGCCATCCCCGGAATCCCTCAATCTCCAAAATCTCAAGAGAATCACTCAGTGACATTAATCAGGGCCCACTGTTTTGTCTGCCTTCCGGAGCCTGGAGGAGGTCGGATATTAGAAAATCAGTGTTAGAATGGGTCACCCATCACTCGGTCGCCATAAAAACTGTTTAACCTACCGGTCGGCTCAAATGCAGACTGCTGATTAGACAACCTCCTCATATACCTACAAAAACAAAATTAAACGTATTTAAACGTTGGTGGAACGTGTACCTTTACGATAATATGGAAACGGAGACCACACCTCGAGCCAATAATTGCCAACATTATTATTTAGCGACCAATAAAGTTATTTTTTGGAATTCCTACTTTTTTACAGAACAATTGGAAGGAATTTCGCACTAGCTTACAGATTGTATCAATAATGAGGTAAAATACGCTTACACGAGAATCTGCTGACTTTTATTATCTATACAGATAAACAAAATTGAAGTGTCGGTTTGTAACCTCAAAGTTGTATTACTAGACGCATATATTAGCTGTGTCCCGCTACTTCGTCTGCCTATAATTATACTTACACTAGTGGTTTCCCGCTACTTCGTCCTCCTAAAATTAGGAAAAAAAATGATTTAGCGTCATGCTATATAGCCTATGGCCTTCCTCGATAAATCAGCTATCTAACACTGATATAATCTTTCAAATTGGACCAGTAGTTCCCGAGATTAGCGCGTTCAAGTACACAAACAAACAAACTGTTCAGCTTTATATATTAGTATAGATTTATACTTCCTTAACCTGTTTCTAATCCTGTCTCTATCGAAAAATCCGTTCTTAATTAATGTGTACTAACTATGGTAAGGAGGTCGTGGCCTAATCATTGGTCGGTGTTTGAGTCGATCACTAGGTTAAGTTGCCCTTGCTGCGGCCGGGTGATAGATGGGTGACCCATTCTAGCACTGGTTTATATTTGATATCCGACCTCCTCCGTGTTTCGGGTACCAGGGTCAGGATGTGGCTGTGGGGCGAGTTAAGTTGACCGACTGCCGTCTGACGTCATCCCCAGAACCCCCACGACTCTACAACCTCACGACTAATATCACTCAGTAACAATAATCGCGTCCCACTGTTTTATCTGCCTTCCGAAACATGGAGGTCGAATATTAAATAAAGACAAGTATTAGAATGGGTCATCTATCTATCGTCCGGTCGCAGCAAGAGGTACTAAACCTAGTGATAGACTCAAATGCCGAGCACTGGTGAGGCCACGTCCTCCAATAGGATAAAGTATGATCATTTAAAGTTAGAAATCGATGACATTTGTGAACAAACTAAAGGTCAGTTTTAAAACTAAGAGCTGCTTATTCATACGGATTTCTGTACCTACGGTAGACATCTTAATACCTGTATTATAGGCAATATCCACGTATTATAAATCATTTTTGGTATAAATAATATACCCAGCTTAATGCCTGTATTATAGGCAATATCAACGTATTATAAAAAAACATTTTTTGTATAAATATATAGATATATACATATAGATAATACACCCAAACTCGAGGCGGGAATTGAACTTACAACCCTTGGAGCGGAAGGTAGGGGTCACTGTCAACTGTCTATAAAAATCTATCGTTAAAAGCTCTGTGCAAAGTTAGTCTGTAATCTGATCAATATGGCGCGAGGACAGGCATGCAATCTAATTGGGCCAGATATTAAATTCCTCTTCGTTAACTAGTTGGCGCAAATATATTAATATTCTATACTCGGATTCTCTCTGAAGGATAAAAGTCGTAATGATGTTGAATCCTATCATATTGGAGAACTTAAGCCATCAATATAGCACAAAGGATCAGCAACCTGAAGTGGCAAGGGACTGGCCATATCATTCGTAGAACCGATAACTGTTGGGGTAAACGAGTTTTTGAGTGGAGACGGCATCTCGGAGAACATAGTGTAGGACGTCCTCCAGCTAGGTGGACTGACGACTTGCGAAAGGTCGCTGGCAGAGGTTGGATGGTATTTTTCCATCTCAAAAATTCCCTATGTGCATAAAAAAGATTTTTGCCTGGATTTTTTCACTTCAAAAAATTCCTGGCACTCCAATACAATTTGTATGGAATAAAAGTTGCTATCTCGAGATCATAATCCCCCGGGGGCGCTGAGGGGACTCATCTCAATTAGCTTCGATATTACTCCGTGTAATTACATCCTGAGCGCTGGACAATAAATTTATACTTAGAGGACATACTTATCCTGAGGACGTCTTCGATTAATCAGTAGCCAGCATTCGAGTTGATTAGACTGTTCTACCTCAGCGGGGTAATAAATGGTTGATCAATTCTAAATCTGGTTTTCAAAAACCTCTGACCTCCGTGTTTTGGAAGGCACGTAAAATAGAGGGTTCCGATTGTGTTCATACATGTCACTGAGTGATATTAGTCATGAGATTGTAGAGATTGTGGGACGTCAGATGGCAGTCGGTCATCTTAACTCGTCACAGCCATATCCTCTGCAATTTATGCGGACCCTAGTTCTAGACCGGGTTAGCGCTAGGTAGAAGAGAACATACTTACTCTAGCTTATGCTTACTGCTTCATTCGCATCATCATCATCATTCTGAACCTAGCCTTACTCAACTGACATATTTGACCTTTGTGCAGTTCGGTAGTAGCAGGTGCTTCGAATAGTTAGAAGAGATATCTACGCATCTGCTGGCCTTCTGGTCGTGCAGATGTCCATGGGCGCCGGTAGGCACTTCGGTGCCTGCTGCCTGCTCGTCGTCTGCCCCCTTGTAAAAAATGATAGAGTAGGGGTAGAATGAGCGTTCGCTGGTCCGGTGTAAGTCGGCCTTCATATGAATACTATAAGTATATTTCTTATTCTTGCTTTGATTATAGAACCAATACTAATTTCATCTATTTATTTACAACAAACGTAGTGTATTCAATGTTTTATGATAAATACAATTTCAGCTTGAAAATTAACAAAGTATATAGTAAACATAATGATTTGTAATTTAAATAATCAGTTGCCAATACAATAGTTCAATACATAATATAAACAAGAAACCTAGGCCTAACACGTAAGGTGAGTTCCTCTTGGCAGCTATTACAGACGTCGTAATCCCTAATATTAGTACTTACGTTATTTGGGGATACCTTTTGCGCAGTTACCCATCCATAAGCAAACGCCGACGGCCACGCGTTAAATCTTTGGCCGTGCGACTACATTTTGGCTGCGTGTGTATTATTAACAATTAAATTATGATCCTTGACATCGATATATGTATTTTGTCTGACCCAAAGGTGAATCATTTTAAAGCTATTATAATGATTACGTTCGTAAAATAGACCGCAGCATTGAACTCTTTTAAGTTCTTGTTACCAGCCATATAATACCTATATCGATTTCAAAATGTTGCAGACTTTACGTTGATTAATTTTTTTTTTTGTGTACTAGATTGATATTTTGTGAAACTTAAAAATAATGAATACTTAGTAAAAAAATGATTTGAACATGCAATGCACCCACTGCTCACAAAATGGACGCTGGACCTGTCCATAATTACTGTTTATAATTTTACTTTTTTTTTGTTATTCAAAAGTCTCTGATTTTTTTGACGTTGCCTTAATTACTCTGAGTGTTCCTTTTCCAAAAATAGTACTGACAAACCCAAATAAAAATCAATCATGGAGTTTTACACCAATCAACTGGGCCAGACAAGAAAAGAAACAGAAAGACATTTTATTGGATGAAAAAAATTATTAATAAATAATTATTATCGTTTGATTTTCACTTTTTAAATAGTTAATATCAATTTATACACATAACTAAGGAGTTTAAGATACCTAATACTGTTTTTTTTATTTTCCTCATTCTGCGTTACATCCATATAAACTCCCGGAAGACGGACCATGAGCAGAATGAATGTGCTAACATGCGGAAGGCGCGCAGTCACATTTAGATTTATTGCGTACTACATACGAATACGACTAAGTACTCATTTATTTGCACACAAAAGACGCATATAAATTTTTATGTCCTTATTATTCCTTAGAAATTAGTTTATTATTATGTTGGCAAAACATGTAATAGTACATGTATCTGATTTTAATAACCTTGTCTAAATTTATTTAAAATAAATAATTTAGTAAGGAAACATGTATATTTTTCATTTCTGTTAGGAGAGAGGTTTACTCTTATCACTGGAGTAATAATCTAGCTACGATTACCAGTTTTTGACCTTCTCGTATATACATATTTGTAATGCCGGAGCCAGATATAGCTTCATTTGAATGATCATTTAGTGTGGCCAGGGAATTTTTGTAACTGCACAAAGTTTTGTAGTACTTTGTGGACTTCAAGGGCAAAAATGTACAAACACTTTGAGCTATGTCTGGCTCCGGTATTAATACACCCAGACTCGAGGTGGGAATCAAATCCACGACCCTCGGAGCAGAAGGCAGGGTCACTGCCCACTGTGCCAACGGGCCAGCCAAATTATGTTAGATGGATGTAGACCCTCGCGGACTTTTTTTTATATATTAATAAGGCCTATAAAGTATAGTACATTATTTTATTCTACCTTCAAGTTTTAGCAGCACCCGCCAAAAAAAGTTTTTATTTTTATACCTTGGGTTACATTATAGCTATTTTCTTACGGATCTCAATTTTTTTTAATAATTAGCCCTTAAAATGGCCTTGTTACTTTCTAGTAAAGTAGCATTCTATCGTTAAAAAATAGTTAAAATCGGTAGAGCAGTTACGAAGTTTTTCAGTAGCGCTGAAGTGTAGAGTAGAGTTTTTGTTATATATACGATACCTCCCACGTAAATTGTTGTAATCCCACATTCCCAACTTCATATTAGTGCATTACAAACATGTAAATTGAAATAAAAACCTGTCATATAACGCATTTGTGTATACAGTTTTATGTATATTCAATAATGACGAATACATTGTTGTATACAGTAATATATTAAAAAGTGACTGTTACAATTTAGTTGTCTGTAATGTTCTACAGTAAGGCTGGAAATTTAGAGTTACGACGACTTACGTGGGAGGTATCGCTATGTAACAATTGATTATGAGATACTCTTTTACTATTCCTCTTGTAAATTTAACACTGCGTTCAGGTGGTGTCAAGCAATAACCGAGTCTATCAACCTTTTGTGACAGTTGACAGTTGATCTACCGGGTGAGAGATGATTGACACATTGTAACACTGGTCTTCAAATGCCCGGCGTTCTCTGTGTTTCGAAAGAATCGGAAAAAGGCTGGTTCCGATGAATGTCACTGAGAGATATTAGTCAAGAGATTGTGGGGGTTAATTTTAAATATATAAATATTAAATATTCGACCTTCTGTGTGTTTCGGAAAGTACTTAAAATAGTGGAACCCGATGAATGTCACTGAGTAATATTAGTCGTAACCTTGCAGAGATTGTGGGGGTTCCCAGGATGACGTCAGATTGCAATCGGCCATCTTAACTCGCCCCACACCACATCCTCTTCAATCTAAACGGACCCTGATACTAGACCGGGATAACGCTAGGAAGAAGACAGTGCCTCAAAAACAATTGTAAATACCATAGATAATATATAACCCTATACTTCCTTTCCTTTAAGTGTTCTGGCAACACTACCCACCAGCTACGCGAAGTAGTAAGTAGTTACGTACCTGAAACAGAAAAAAAATCAAATCAGCTAACCTAAAACACATAAAAATATACCGTCGAAAATATTTATTACCTGTATTCTCGTATGAAAAATCATTTGAAAAATATATAGGGCAAGAAACTCGAACCATCTTTATCTCGCCCAACAAGAGCGTTTAATCTGGTCAGGAGCTATAAAGCGGCTAATAAAAAGCTAACTAAGAATACGGACAGCGCATTAAAGGTATCCCGTCACTGGAGAGACCTTTATCCCCACATCTGGCGAGGTAAATTGTACGTAAGTAATAAAGCTACCGGCTATTCCCGCGGGGCGGTTGGCGTCTCCGAGATCTTTCTGCCTACGTGCTCACAAAAACAAGCCTTGAGCAACAATATTTATCTCATGTATACCTTCGCACTAACGACCACACATAGTAGGGCTTGTTATTGCTATCTATTCTTTCGTGTGCTGACGTGGCCAACGTCTGACATACACTCGCCAGTAGGCATCCAGTCTAGACACATTCCTTAGAATCACCTTACGCGACCTGACTGCAGATTTTTGAATTAGAATTAAAGGCAGTGTTGCCTATCCATAGTCAATCGGTAATCAGATAATCGGAATATCAGTAGATCCATCGATACTATAGGTAGTCTTCTGAAGTAGAACTTCTTTACGCACGCTTGACTTGGGGAGTAAGCTGGTGTAAGCGTGACGAGAGCGTTACAAAAAGTGTGACCGAGTGAGGCGATTTCAATTCATTCTTGTAAAATTTTATAGATTTATTTTGTTCAATACGTTAAATATTCTATGTTAAAAGTGACTAAAATTGTAAATTCATTATAAAATTATACATTTTATATATAAAATACTTGTGTCACAATATTATTACCATACTCTTACGAAAAGGCTGGACCGATTTTTATGAAATTTTATATGCATATTCAGTAGGTCTAAGTGATAAGGGTGGCCCACGCGGACGAAGTCGCGGCTAGTATATATATAAACATACATAAAGATAGAATTAAATAAGCTTTGCTTCAGTCGAGTGGTCTAAAGCACAATCGTTGTTTTTCTTTACGACAATCGACTGTAATCCTACTAATTCAGAAAAACGGAATTGATGCCTACGTAAGAAGACGGACGAGGGTTCGAGAAATCCATATCCTTACATGGGGGTAGGGGGAAGGGTCAAAAATCGTCAAAACCACCCTACTAATTTCGTAATTAATGAATAGGCCCCTTAGGAACACGATGGTAACTTACCCGTTCTGATGGGTACATTCTTAAACTGGAAGCAGTAGGGCTCTTTATCGACTGGCAAGATTGGCTTCATCCATCCGCAGCAAGGACAGACGCGAGTCAGTGGCGGGGGTTCCTCCACTATCAATTAAACATATCCTTTTTTTTATGTCGACAAAGTAAATACTTTTTTCCTCATTGATGTGAAAGTTTCTATAATCAGGTTTCTGTGGGCAGTAAATTCAAGAAAGTCGTAATTTACATGGTTACATTTTAGAGGTAGAGTCACGCTTGCAGTCCTGCAGGCCTACAGCCGAATTGGGTCGACGCGCCCAGGTATCAGTACCTTTTTCTCACATAAGATCAGCTTGAAGTGGCGGCAATGCTGTCACTTCAAGTGATGGTATTGTTGTCGCGTTTCGTTCGGTGTGTGAGAGTTCCCGGAGGCCCAATCTCGCCCTTAGAGGCCCGCAACGCATCTTCGACCCTTTTGGTGACGCAGACGTCCTTGAGCGCGGTAGTCAGTTAGGTAAACCGCCTGCCCGTTAGCTCCTTGTCTCATAAACATGTTTCTCTTTAATAAAATGTGCATATTGAGAAAATTACGAATTTGAATTGGGCTATATTCTCCAACTTCTTCAGATGGTTTCCTCAGAGGTTCCGGCGGTGGAATATATATCAGCTCGTAGGCACAGTGGCAGATGTTCTCTGAAAAAAAAAATACAAGGAAATCCAAGCCATTGAGGCGCAATGGCCGAAGGGATGGATTGAAATTTACCCGAAAATAATGGTATCCGGTTCAAATCCCAAGGATAGAGATATAGACCTAAGATAATGTTGATATATATATATTTTTTAATTTCATCACAGATAATCTCGGTTCGTTCGTGTTCACATTTATTTGACTTCCGTGTGCGGTTGTTTTGATGGCGCAGTGCAGCCGGTGGCGTTGTTCACTGAGACCGCGACGGTGGAAACAATTCATCTGTTTATTCACTTTAGTGGGCGAAGAACGATAATTCAAATATTTGTTGTAAATCTAACGAGTACAGGCGGCGGCTGGAAGCAACAGGTTGTAGTACCTAAAACATAGCGCCAGGTGTGGAATCCGCATTCCAGTCAATTTTTTTATTCACATAGACTTTTACAACAAATTGTGAACGTCATATGTAACTTTTTTAATTAATTTTCCAATCCTTCGGAGATAAATGTGGTATGAAAACATCTCCCTAGTACCATAGGGACTCCCCTAAAACTCCTTTGTCACAAAAAAAAGGTACCGTTATACTTAAATGTGGAGTTAATTTTAGGGAGCCAAGTAAAGTGGCTTTATATTTATGATAATAAAATCATCGCCTTTTTTAAATTTATGTAGGTCTTTAAATACACAAATAATATTTTCGAAAAAATTTTGCATTACTTCATTTCGTTACTTTAGTGTTACAATTAAACTACACGTAACAATTACATAAACATATGCAATGTATCTCTAAATGTATTAATACGTGAAGCAATAATATGGGTACCATTTTACGAAAATTGCGCGTACGGAGTAATCGTGACAACCGTATGTATAGTAAGAGCAAGAGGTCCTTGCACTAAAGATGCGATACGCAAAAAAGTTTGCGACAGCGCGGACGGTGATCTGTAGTTACAATTAAAGTACACGCAGTCCGCACCCAACAAGGCGGGTAGTGGGGTGAGTGTAGTGTGTATTGTAGTGTCAGAATTCCGTAGGAGGAAGTTTTGGCAGCGGCCGGTTGTTATGTGTTTGCGCAGCGCAACCACAAACACCCGCTGTTTACACCCGCGGCGGCCATTCATACGCAGTTGTTTTGTTACAGTTACCGAGCTGTGCAGAACTCTTTATTACTGCAGCCGTAATATACCGCAAAACCTGAACCATCGCAGCGCCCAAGTTCAATCAGACGGGAACCGGCAATAAGGGACGCGTATAATATGACTGTAATAGTATTTTATAACACTTATTTGCGTAAACTTGCCCGCGGCCGGCACACAACCGGTCCGGCAGCTTTCGACTTTCCTTGACCGCTGACGGCGCGGGCGGTGTCGTAACAGCTTTCTTCGGTGCGGTAACGCTCGTTACAGCTTCCCATTAGCGCGTCTATAGTGAAGCGAGCGCTTGCGGCCAGCGCTGTTTGGAATGGCCGTTCAACGGTCCCATGTTTTACATGACCCTTGCCCCCACAAGGGGACACGCGATTCACCTTATTCTGAGTGCTTACTGACGTCCGTTAACGAACGTTCTACTGACAGGCTCGCAGGTGCTTTGTCGGCGTTTGTGAAGCGCCCGAGCTCTATTCTTGCCGTTCAAAAATACCGGAGGTGGCTACCGGTTTTTAGAGATTTTTATCTGAGATAGAAGACTTTTGTAAATCGCAAGGTTACGGTTTTTTGGATCTCGGGATGGTGCGGGTCGGTTTACGGGAATTTTATGCGAAAGACACGATATCCGAATGAATCGAACACGATTGACGTCGCGCCGGCCGTGGGAAAGAACTCCCCGCGATAATGTGTTTACAACAGATGTAGTTTCTGTTAGTTAAATGTATGATTTGGCAGTTTTGTTTGTGTTCTGTGGGCTCGGATGGCCTCTTGTCAATAGAGGCAAAGGCAAAATACTGAAACTTTTACGATTTTATGGTGGAGCTCAAATTCTGTCACGTGCCCAGTGCCAGTAACCTCGCGTCCGTTGTAAGTCGTGGCTACATGTAATACTCAGCAAGCTAAGTTAGGTTGTTTAGAGCAACATTTTATTTTTCCAACAAATAGTTGTGATTCAATACCAAAGCCGTCGCCGGACGCGACATGACTCAAAGTGTGCACTTGAGTCACACTCAGTGTCCACGAATGGCGCCATCGGTATTAGGTGGCTGTTGCTTGTTACTCCTAACTTAATTAAATTTACAGCACCTCGCGGATACAACAAGCCCCTGATCTGGTCCCGGTGATGTTTCCGGGAAAGCCGATTTTCAGACGTAGTTAGATCTATCCGCAGCATGGGGTTATTTAAAGAGTCGTATCTATACCCAGAAACACTCATTTAAAATAAAAAATCTGCGAAGACATGTCGGAGATCTTACCGTCTCTTCGCATACGAGTATTGAAAATTTGGACACTCGCTTTGTAGGGTAAAAGTCAAAACGGCATCTATTTAGAAAATATATCTTTTTAAATAAATGCCAGTCAGTTGGCTTTGAAACGTGAAAAACATTTACAAACAATTTGTGACAATTTAATTAACAGCTTACCACTATACAACTTCCGAAGCTATTTTGAATCATTAAAATTCAGTAACATATTGCCGATTCTGTTGCTGACTTAGGTACGTACAATTGTACTAACTTCTCAATCGAACTTGAATTCGTTGCTGATTTATCAAATGACAATATTTGGTTAAAACGATGGTACTGAATCATGCCGATGACAAACATCACATCATTGCTCGCCTGCGATTGTTTCCAGCGAACCCATTTACTAGGCCGCGGCCGCGCATGGGTCGCCACCGGGCAGCCTTGCTCGCCCGCCCGCATTGGCATTGCTCTGTCGCTCCGCGTCTACGCCTTATACGGCATACTCGAACGGAATCTAAGACAAAGGTCTGTTCGGGCTGAGAACTTTGCTCATAAATTTTTCCATCACAGGCCTTAATCGTTCATCCGTCTTATATCGTTTCTGTCAATTTAATTAATGGCTACGTTACTTCTACATAGTTTGAGAAGCTAATTTGAACGCATTAATTATACAACCGGAAGACTTGAACTATTTTTTTTTAGAATGGAAATGCAGATTTCCTTCTACCTTGCGGAAAATCTACCTGCTCCTACGGACTTTTTAGAACGATAGTTAAGACCACGATTTTATACAAGATAAGGTAATCATTGACGGCAGTACAGAATTTTGTTTACTCAGTCCTCACTTTTTCTTTAATAGCACTTATGATGCTACCCTAAGATATTCCATGCCATTCCATATCAAGTCCTGGATTGTATAGGGCCGCATACTTCCGGTGTTTGCCAAGTGCTTTGTGTCACAGCGCTGGTGGTCTGTCGATGCTTCTTTGCCCTTCCCGCAAGCGACACTCGAGTACTTCCCGCTCTCATTGTCCGTTATCTATTCGACAGATTGCAGGACACAAGGGGGTAAACACAGTTGCTTTTCGAGCTATATATTATCTTTATTATCAGATCTTCCTTATTGTCTATCCGGTAACTGATCATATCCGCTACGGGTACGCGATCCCGGACTACCCTAGCTGCTATTGTCACTCCCCTTATAACGTCTCCTGCCCATCTAACTTTATAGCCTTTTACTCCATCCATTCTTAAGTAATTAAATTTAAATAATTATAACGTAATTCCCTTTCCCCTAAAACAAAGTTTAGAGATTGTGTTGGGTGTGGGTTAGACAATAGTTTAAAGTGGTATCTGGGTTGATTGACCGGGTAGATTTTCTTTAGAACTGTGAATACATGTACAATATTATATACATACAGCAAGTCGTGTACTTATTAACATAATACACCCACAATTGAAGCGGGAATCAAACCAGAAACCGAGGATCGGCAGGCAGTGTTACAGCTAACGGCACCAAGGGGTCAATATAAAAAAGTGACTATAAATCTAAACGAATCCACGACTACCAGAGCGGAAGGCAGGGTCATTGCCTACTGCGCCAACGGACCAGCCAGTCCGCGTTATTCTACAATATGGTGGTATACATAATACGTAACATCGCTACTTCAGTTACCGGATTACTACCACTGTATTGCTAATAGCCGACTAAAGCTGCTCTAAACAACAGGTGCTGTAGGGGGGAATAAAACTTTATGACTGTCTAACAAAATAAAAAATTACATTCACGAATGTCTGGGAGCAACTATTTGACCTGCAAAAGCGCCTAAGAAAGCCAAATTGAATAAAAAAAATTCGAATTCGAATTTGTAAAATGGATCATTAATGCATGGATGGACTTTTCCAAAACTCGGGCGGTAACTAAAGTACAAACATTGTTGTCGCACAGAGTAAATGTCAGAGTTGTCAAGGAGGCTGAGTTTAGGGAAATTTTTCAATAAAAAACCTTTTTGTTCCTCACTCGAAATTCACTGCGAATGTTTCCTTTCCCTTTGTTTTAATTGCTAACAAGTAATTTCACTTCAAATCTGAAAGTGACAAATTGTCTGTGGATTCGTAGGCTTTTAAAAAAACCCACCCCAGTTTTACAATTTTTTGTTAGGTTGCATTAAGTATTCAACTTTATTATCACTCCTGTTTAGTTTCGTATTCCCACTGAGTAGTCCCTTTTACAAGGAACAGAATACTTATAGTTTTGCTCAGTCTATCCGTCCGTTCGTCCGCTCGTCCTTCTCTAGGTTTTCCTTGATAAGATGGTACCTACTCTAGGGTTTCAAAATGATTAGATATAGAGACTTGAAATTTTCAAGGAGGTCTCGGCCTAATCAGTGGTTAGGTCGATCGCTAGGATAAGTTGCTCTTGGTACGACCGGGTGTATACCAGAATAGATGGGTGACCCATTCTAGCACATTGGTTTTTATTTGATATGCGACCTACTCCGTGTTTCGGAAGGCACGTAAAACAGTGGGACCCGATTAATGCAATTTTGTAACATTAGTCGTAAGGTTGACTAGCTATACCCGCGACTTTGTCCGCATAAAATTAGGTAAAAAAAAATAGACTCGATTTAAGCGTGACGATATATATTCTATAGCCTTCCTCGATAAATGGGCTATCTAAAAAAGACTGAAAGAATTTTTCATATCGAACCAGTAGTTTCTGAGATTAGCCGACACAACGCCACCTACCGAGCCCAATTTCTCAGCAAACTATCTACGAACTCCTTAGAATATACACACAAAATTTCATCCAAATCGGACCAAATAGTTTGGGAAGAGGAGTGTGACAAAGGCATGCACTGTCCATTTTTATTTATAAAAAATTAGATGTCTAAGATATCTTCCTAAGTTCATATTTCTCTAAGAACCCTATTGAGTTCTTTATAATTCAATAAACAATGTATAAAACTCACATTTGCATTTCATCCTAAAAAAGGGCCCAAAATAACGAAAGGTATCAATTTTTTTTTGTAGTACCTATAGCAAAATAGTAAGATTTAACTCAAATCAAATATCTTTTTTGCAAATTTAGGTTTTTACATAAGGTTTTATAGCTAAAAGGTACAGCCAAATTCCGCTTATAGCATGCAACATAATATGTGTTAATAAAGATAAGATCTATCATCTATCTAAGATACTCATAAGATTTGTTGCGGTACTCTTATTTCTATGAATTAATAGCATTTTATACATTGTTAATAAAATATACATACTAGAACTGGACGTACAACGACATCATATATGCTCTATTCACAGAAAATTAAATTTGACAATTTATGATTTTAACATAAGGTTGTTACGACTACGCTTTGATATCATCCAATACATGTGTGTGTAAATCCTCTGGCACAGGTGTGCGTGTGGTATTATTTTAATACTTTAACATACCAATATTGCATATTGTGAAAAATGTTAGCATTCGCACACACTCTGTGTAAACCATCTAATTTTCGTTAAATGGTAGGTAACTAAGGTGTTCTCTTCACGTATTAATATATAAAAATCGTAAACTGCATATGAAACCATCCTTCTTTTGAATCTCAATTATCTAAACTTTATCGCTGTTGCAATCTACTTTTATGTATCTCGCGGGTGCAAGAGAGAAGCTGCAAAAGATATTATACTAATTAGTTTGTAACAGCTATGTTACAACTCATTTTCTACACCTAAAATAATCTGTTGGTGCACAAACCTTGGCTCTATTTTGCCTGTGTTACAAAAAGTTCTTATTGGGATGTCATACTGTAACACAATTGGCACTACAACTCAGATTTAGGGTCTTTTGTAGCAATTGTGGTGCTTATATAGATTGATTGGTGGGACTCTTACTTAGACGAAAAAAAATAACATTAAATGTAAATATCAATTAACTACTACGTGAGATTAAGAGAAAGTTAACTAATTTTGTACGCAACGCATGGACGTACGCTGAAAGCCCGTTTTCCCTTCACATATCCCGGCTTAAGACAAAAATACCTATTTCACTTATCACTTATTCACTTATTTGCTTAATAAGTATACTACAAAATTAACTGAATTATACTAATGATAAAAACGGCAACTAGCTTCGAAACGACTAGCTTCGAAACGACTAGCTTCGAAAGGACTAGCTTCGAAACGACTAGCTTCGAAAGGACTAGCTTCGAAACGACTAGCTTCGAAACGACTAGCTTCGAAACTAGTCGGGCAATCTCGATATAACATATGCGTGAGTTTAAAAAGCCGTTTTTTATAATTAGTATGAATTCCGCTCACGAAAGTCTAAGTTCTAAAATAACTGAATTATTTTATTTATTTATCATATACATATCAATTATCGCCTATAATTCCAATTGACAGTCGTCATGAAATCTTTTTTATAACTGACCAGTTTTTTTACGCTTGGAAATGCATTTAAGAACTGACTTTTCGAACAGCAAGTTAACCACAGAACGTAAGGCCACACTTTAATTAATTTTAAGGAAATTTCGTGAAAAATTAAGTACCTATTTTTATTAAATAAGTATAACGAGAATCGAGTACCGAGTCTCCTCCGTAAGTTTTCTAAATGTCTCTCACACCAGTCACCTTTATATACATTTTTCTGTCGCAACAAAATAGATGTCGGCTTCCTATCGTTCATTTGAGCTCCCCACTTTCACCCCCCACAACTTTTAAACGGCTCAACCGATTTTCATCAAACATGTCTAAGAACAGTCACACATAAGTCATCATTAATACGAAAAAAACTAAATTGAAATCGCTTCATCCGTTCGGTAGCTATGATGCCATAGACAGACAGACCGACATACTCTATCCTTATAGGATCACTTTGATGTCTGTCCGTTTGTGTGTCAGAACGGTTTTTCTTAAGAACGCGTATATGTATAAAGTTGAAATTAAAACCAAATACTAAAGTTTGCGATCCATTGGAGCTGTGAACAAATCAACCCTCTGAAAATACACAGTTAAAATTTATGGGCGTTTTTGTCCCAGTATATACATACCATAAATTCGCCAGAGAACTCGAAACCTATAGGGTACTGTCCGTTAACCTAGTCCAATACTAGCAATATTAATATTGCTACTATTGAAGAGAGGAATTAGAGGTTAGGCTAGAGGAAAAATGTATTCTCGTTTTTCCTCTAACCAAGCTTATATGCTTGTGTTAGGAGTGAATGTGGAAAGAACAAATTTGACTGAAGAATTAGTAAATGCTTAATAAGAGTGTAACTTTTTATAATGTAAGTCCTTTCTATCCTACAGAAGTAGCACTGCCTCCCACGTGGCCTGCACAAGGCAGAATTATATTCCAAAATGTGAACATGAGATATGCACCCGAAGAGAGCGCAGTGTTGAAAAACTTAAATATTTCTATTGAATGTGGATGGAAGGTAACTATTGATATGGGCATATAGAATACTAGTTGTATCCCGCGACTTCATCCCTGTAAAATTAGGTGAAAGAAATAGAGTCCATTTTAGCGTGATGATATATAGCCTATTGCATTCCTCGATAAATTGGCTACCTTACGCTGAAATAATTTTTCAAATCGGACCAGTAGTTCCTGAGATTAGCGCGTTTAAACAAACAAACAAACTCTGTAGCTTCATATATTAGTATAGATAGGCATAGGCAGTTGAAATTATAATTAAAATTTATATAATACTAGCGAAACCCGCTGACTTTGTCTTGACCGATTTACGGTCAGACGAAAGATCCGTTACGCACGCCATCTATTGGAATTATTCCGAAGATGCGATCAAATTTGCATTTTTGAGTAATAGCCCAGTAATATTCAATTTTTGTTGTCGAGGTGGACTCAGGCGATGAATGATATATCAAAGAGTAGGAAAAAATCTCTTGATTATCATATCAAACTGTTTGCGCTACTCGTCAATAGGAAAAATTATAATTACATAAAACCGTGTTCAAAAAAAATAAAAATTCGAAATGAAATTACCAAAAAATTCTTAGATTTTTAAGGGAAAGAAAAACATGAGCTAATAGCTTTTATGCCGGAGACTGATATAGCTTCAATCGAATGATCATTTCAATGATCATATAGTGCGGCTGAGGACTTAGTGCAACAGTACAAAGTTTTGTAGTACTTTGTGAACTTCAAGATCAAAAATGTACAAACACTTTGATCTATGTCTGGCTCCGGTATCATAATTCCTTTTGACACGGAGTTTAGAATAAAAATTTTATTATTAAATTGTCACCAAATTATTTCCTGTCGGCAAATGGCGCCGGGCATGCGCAGTGTCGCTATTAAATGGCCGCTGTCATATTTTTAGTATAAAGTGAATTTTGTAATGCAGCTTTTAAATAATGCAGATGTCCATGGGCGCCGGTAGGCACTTCGGTGCCTGCTGCCTGCTCGTCTGCCCCCTTGAAACATAAAAAAAGTTTACATATATAATCAATGCTTTTCGTGCTTCTAACATTTTGATATGTTGTTGTTGTTTTTGAACGTACTAGTATTTACTTCATGCTGTAGGAACCTATCTTGTATGCCAATAATTAAATTCAGTAGACTATTAGATATAAATGATTCATGATACAAAGTAATATATAAGCTTTACTGATTAACTCATATTTCAGGCACACTGGGGTTACTCATGTTTTGCAGTAATTTGCACTCATATTTGTTACCTTTTTGACGATAATTTGACCATTACAATGATAAAAGTCTTGCCTAAATATGTATTAGAATTGTCGTCTATAAATATGAGTGCTCGTTCCTACGCTATTATACGAATTTTTGTATTGATCTCTTAAGACAATTTTTCTAGGTGCTACAAGTAGAATAAAATTGTTAAAACTTTTCGGTACTTTTTATTTATGATGTTCTTTAAATAAAGGACGTACTTTTCATTGGATTTTTTTTTATTTTGTAAAAAATATACTCTTTAAATTATAGTTCACATTTCAATATACATAGCTTTTTTAAATTTATCAATTAAGTCTTATCGGTAACTTCTGTGTGATAACAAATATTTTGTTACTCTACGACTTAATAACTTAAAATAAAAAAATACATAAATATGAATTGTATAAAAAATATAAATAACTCAAAATGAAAAATACAAATTTAAATTAAATACGGTTACAAAACTCCTTACAAACAATAAATTTCTTATATCCATTTAATTTACATTTGTTGTTGATGAGTTTAATTTAACTTAGAAATCACTTTTAATAAACCCATTTTTCCTGGCATACTAGAACTTTCAAGACCATAAAAAATATGAAAATGTTGCCAGCATTACGAATAACAATCACCCGCAAAACAGAAGTATTAAAAAATTCATGAATATATCTTAAAATCTGAGGTATTGAATTATTACTAATAGAATAAATTTATTTAAAGAGACACTTTCACTGAAGCCGATTCAATGCCGACCCAAAAGACAGCGCCATTGAGAGCGACAGTTGCTCTGAAATTAAAGTGAAAAAGATATTGTTAATCTTAGTGTGAAACGAGGTGCTTAGAATTAATCACAGGCTATAAATTTTACAGGAATCTTCAGTTGCGTTGTAAATAAACATCATCTATGGATTTTAGTAACAATGACAAAATGCATCAGCAATAACCAGTAAGAGACGTACTTGACTTGCAGTCCTATTCGCGAAATTATTTAAACACAACCGCTTATAGTGCGTCAAAAAGTACATTAGTCATGAACCAAAAAAACATTAATTTACCAAATGTACTCCTTAAATACCAAATACTACGGTATTTTTTGTTCTGAAACTATCTGACCCGACAGACGTTGTCTTGCCCGAATTTAGGCTCTTTCATTAGCCAGTTGACCAAACTCCAGTGTGTTTTCAATAAAACGTGACACTGCCCGAATGTTTTATGAAATAATATATAATTTTAGATGTCAAAAGGAACGTCATCAATTTGAAGTATTCTAAAGCATCGAATTCGAGTCTTCTTTTCTCTCCTTTCTTTTAAATCTTCCCTGAAATGACGAGAATGAAGCAAAACAAACAGAATTTATATAGGACCAGACATTTTCGAGTTTTAACGGGACTCACGAGTGCGATTAATTTTTGTATATCGCACGCTTACTTAGTCATAAATTTACCGATAAGTTTTAGGTCTAAAATGAGTTAATAATACAGGCAGCTTCGTTTCAACGTCCTCTATCAGCTAATCAAAAAATTATTTCAATATCTCCATCCAATACAGCTCTTTATCTCTTTAAAAAATCTTATATTGTTTAAAAAGAAAAACAAATAATAAAATATCATTAAAATAACATTTCAAAATCACAAATCACTTCATTAACTATTATTAAACTACAAAATTTGTTACTACAATGCCGTTTTTACCGAATTATAAGCGGAATAAATCCTAAATGACAAAACGTTTTTTGCTATATCCCAAAAATCAAGATTTTAGGTTAGGT